>WYDI02014992.1:0-111640 GCA_009867235.2 Psittacus erithacus
TGTTGAGGACACCAGAACTGCACACAATACTCCAAGTGAGGTCTCATGAAAGCAGAGTAGAGGGGCAGGATCACCTCTGGTCACATTCCTTTTGATGCAGCCCAGGATATAGTTGGCTGCTGCGAGCACACACTGAAGCCGGCTCATGTTCATTTTCTCATCGACCAATCATGTAGGTGTATCGTACTTGTTATGAGGATGAGCTAGGATATTTATCCTTAAAGTTCTTATTTCTGGAATTTTAGAAGGTGGCAAGTGCTGTGATTGCAAGTGGTTTGTTCTGTTGGAAGCAGGAGCAGTGCTAGGAGCCAAGAGGAATGATTATTCTAATCTTTTATATGTGAAATTTCAGCTAGGTATCTGGAAATGGTTGATGCTATAACCCCTCTTCTTCAAACTCTTCTTTCATTTTTCTCAGGTATAATTGATTTCCTTGTGAGCCAGCATCCTATTGCAAAGGTACTGAGAGATCACCTGGTCTTCAAGATTGCACCCATGCTCAATCCTGATGGAGTATACCTAGGAAATTACAGGTATGGTATAGGGAATGAACCTGGTGTTGCTGTATCTACCTTATACACCCTGCACTGTTTTGTCACTGAATCTTATATGGCTTGTTCCAATTAATTCCTCTTAAACTGGAGGTTCTCATGTGGCCATATGATTCCTGAAGTTTCTGTTGAAGAAGAGAGCTCAAAGGCAAATTTGCTTGTTTTAGGAGGTAGATAGTAACTCTCCAAGACAACAGGGTATCTGCTCTGCAAACCTCCTCTAGCTGTGGGCGTTCAAGTCAACTTAGAGTTAGACCTTAGCTGTGTTTTATAAATGCATTCATTATGCTGCTCATCAGCCTCTATGTAAATGTGTCAGTCAATCACAGTTCCCTTCAGCTACCCAGATCATCCATTAAAGTCACAGATTTCAGCCTATTATTGTACTGTAATAGATAGGGATACATGGAATGGAGTAATCATTCCACCCTATGCTAATTTTGCTTCATTTTAGTATTTGAATTACTACTTTACCACCTCCTCTGTTGAGAACGTATTCAGATAATCTTTTGTTTTCCCTAAAATTGTTTGCTGTTAATGCATTTATTTACAAAATAAATGTGCTGCTGGAGGTGATAATGAAAAGCAGTTGATTAGTTGATGATTTGTTTGTGGGGGCAATTACATGTACCACATAGTTCTCTGGAGAAGCCCCTGAGAAACATAATACACTGTATGTGGTTTTGCTTACAGCGCAAGACTAAATAACACAATAAACTGTAGCCAGGTTACCTTGAGCTTTGATCTAATTAGGTATTGCATTGCTAAGCAGAATAAGAGTAGGTTATTGTGTGGATGAGGAGACCAGTGAAGACAGGAGACAGGAAGAAGATGGAAGTCGCAGAAAACAGTGCCGCTGGCTGTTCTTTGTTTTGATACGTGCTTTTTAACCCCCCTGAAATTAAGTAGCTTTAATTTTCTCCCATAAATTCACTTGCCCTGTACATTTTTCTCCTGCACATTTTTTTATTTGTTATATGTTTTTTTATTTATACTTTTTGAAAGGCATGCAGATTTACAGTCATATGTATGGCTCATAATTTCAAAAGCCTTTTGGGAACCCAGGTATTATGAAAAGGCATGAGAATTCATTTGGAATTGCTAAGCCTGATTGTATATTATTGTTTTAGCTTTTCATGATATGCAGAGTTTTCAATCCTCCTGAACTAAAGAGAGTTTTAATGAGGTAGTTGGAAAAGCATTTGATTTCCTTGCAATTCTTCACTTTATTTACAAATACCCTAATGTTACTAATAACTTAAAAATGAGGGTAGTAAGCAAAATGCTACCTATTATCTTGAGAAGAATATTAAAAAGCCTAGTAATGCGCCAGCATTATAGTTAACTAGTGCTGAGTGAATAATTTACAGCAAACACTTTATTTCCAGCTCATACAAAATCCACAAGCACATCACAATGTATTTGCTTGAATTTACTGGATGGATTTTAAAAAAATCTCTAAGGATCAATTGCTAGTATTTGAAAATTTAACTCTGAGGGTTCTCTGTGATTGGCTAGATAACTCTGTTTCATTTCTTTTGGTCTTTGTTCAAATTAGCACATAAATAGGACTTTCAGAAGTCTTCCACGTAGCGTGGTGTAACACAGATCTATTGGCTGGGGACAGTCCCCCTGCTTTTGCAAACAAGGTCTGTGGTGCCATATGCAACAAGAGCAGTTTCAGGCATTTGAACTTCTACTTCCTGTTATCTCCCTCTTTCTCAAAGCAGCAGCTGGTGACTATTTCTTTGGTTCATTGAAGGTTCACATTCAGAGCTATGTAAGCTAAGATAATGAAATGGGTAATTAAACCTCATGCTTGAGTTTGTAAATTGATCTCCTGCCAGTGTGAGAGAGATTTTTTTTTACCCCACCAGTACACAGCTTTGTACAACTGACAAAGTATACTGTCGGATGCACTTCATTGTCCTCTGAAATCCCAGGCCCAGTGGGCAGCATTAAAAGACTGAGTGGGTCAGCAGTTCTCATAGAAGGGATGGGATATGCTAGTTCTCCTGTGATCAGAACCGAAACTAACCACTCATTTACCCAGGATGATGCAGTACCAGTTGGCTGTTGCGACACTCTTCAGTGTCACTTTTAGGGATGCAAGACTTTCACAGACGGTGCATATCCTGTGCTTTTCTTAATCCTTGTTCCGTTGTTCTGAGTGCTCACGAACTGAGGTTTTGGAGTTTAAGCCAAATCTGCAACAGCAATGCCAAGAATTGCCTATTATCTATAAACTGATGCCCATTCTCAAGAGAATAGACCAAATGGGTTGTGACTCTAAAGGGACTTCCTTGTGGTGAAATGCCCATAACCAGCAACAAGTGAGTTTAGTATCACAGCCATAAAGCACAAGTGCTCACGGCACAGACACATCTGTGAGGAAAGTTGTTTATATGTTGCATGTACATTCAGGCAGCTCTAAAATAAATGGCCATGGAAATCAGTGCTCAGCATACCAGAATGCATGGAAGCAGGGTGCTAAACTTTACTGGTTTATTCAAGTATATGCAGGAATTTAAGTGTACTTGTGGAACCATACAGTTAAGAATGAAAAAGACAAGAGGCCCTATGGGACTTAAAAGGGTGGTTAAGCATCCCCTCTAACTTAGAATATTTGTAAGGTCCATATGCAATTTGTAAAAGTATTTTTTAAAAACATGTGGACCAAATTCAGAATTTGATTGTAATCTTAGAGCATAAATCTTTTAATAGAAATTTAACTAGTATGGTCCTCTCTATAGCAGTTACTTATGTATATAAACCAAGAGAGTTGGTGAAATTACCTCTGCTAGATTTTATTTTCAGTGAAATTTCTGAGTGACCGCTTAAAGCTCAGAACATTAACCTTGCTTCCACCTGTTTCTTCCTGAAAAGAGCTGAGAAATGACAAATCAAAGGCAAACCATACTCCAATAGATCAGAGTTGTCTGGGTACAAGTGTTGGAAGGGTTAGACACAGAGAAGTGGTGCTCTGGGTACAGAAATTTACCTGCAAGCCAAAGTACTGACTTTCTAACTGGGATTGCTTCTGCTTGCAAAGCTCACTGTTTGCTGGTTTGCTAGCATCAGATCCTTCTGTACATATATCTATTACACTGCACTCTTTCTTCAGTGATAAACCCCCTCCCTATAGTCCTTTTCTTGCCACATGAGTACACCTAGCTTTTTCTAGCATACAAGATAATGAGAGGTACCTTTTCACTGTGATCAAGGATGTAGGGTCTCTCTTAAAACAGGATGACAGGCTTTTCTTGCTTGCTTAAAGTCTTTAAAGCCTGATATTCCTGTGCTTCTAAGTCTAACTGGCTTTGCAGTTATGGTGTAACTGTAACTGCTATGCCACATGGGCTTGTTAATTAAATTGCTCAGGAAGATACCATTTGTTTACCTAGCTAAAATAGAATCATAGAGTAGTTAGGGTTGGAAAGGACCTTAAGATCATCAAGTTCCAGCCCCCGTGCCCTGGGCAGGGACACCTCACACTAAACCATGCCACCCAAGGCTCTGTCCAACCTGGCCTTGAACACTGCCAGGGATGGAGCATTCACAGCTTCCTTGGGCAATTCATTCCAGTGCCTCACCACCCATACAGTAAAGAACTTCTTCCTTATATCTAACCTGAACTTCCCTGTTTAAGTTTGAGCCCATTACCCCTTGTCCAGTCACTACAGTCCCTAATGAAGTCCCTCCTCAGCATTCTTATAGGCCCCCTTCAGATAAAATAGTCTTCAGCATAATTCGGCCTCTGTTGTGGTAACCTGTCCTCAGGACTCACTGGAATTGAAAGACCCCTTTTGCTGGGGATGGTGCATGACTTGATCTTCAGCTTTGTGATAGAGCATGGCAGAAAATACAAATATTTGTGAGTTTCTCCATACACTGATCTCATCCTTTCTGATGGATTAAACTGGGAAACAGCTTTAGGAAATACAGGAAAACTAGAGCTGGGAAAAGAGATTTCTTAACTTTTCTCTCTCTACTTGCAGTCCGGCATTATCATCTTCTGAACCTGTCACAACCCCCAGGGACGTGGGGTTAGCCTAAGAAGAAAAAAAGTGTTCCTGATTTAAAAGTCATGCATCCCCAGGCTTGCCCTGAACTTTCCTTTATCGAGAGCTTGTTCTTAAGCTGGCACTCTGCAGCTGAATGCTGAAATGTGTCCCTGCAGGCAAGATGACTGTACCGCACCGTCTTAGATTAGTTCCAATTTGTCAGCCTCACCTTCAGGAGATGAAACCCTACACTGGCACCGAAAGGGATGTGTTCCTTAGACTGGGCAGCTCTTCACTAAGATATCCCAGAAATGCCATGACAAGGCAATTCAAGTATCCAAACTGTTCTGTAAAGGCTTTGTTGCATGATCCATGATCCAGTAAGGCTTCCCATTCCATGGTTTTTCTGTGTTGCCTTCAGCTGGTTAGCTGTGACAGTATCAGCCTTCAGTAAACTAAAGCCATGAATTAGCTGTAATGTTCTGAACTATCATTGCTACAACATCCTTCTAGCTTGATTGTAGGGATTGCAAGGATTTGTGTGAATGGGAAAAGAGGGCACATGCTGATTCTAATCTTTTCTTGTTTCACTGTCAGGTACAATGTTTTTGAAGTCAACACAATTTTTGCTGCTTGCTTGTGTGAGGGGTTAACAAAGCAAATTGTTGGACAGAAAGGAGGCCAGTCTTACCCAGGCTGGCAAGCCAAATTCACCATGTACAGTGTCAGAGGCAGTATTGCAATGAAAGCCGTGCTGGAGTGAAATGTTTTTGACAAACCAAACATTTGCTTGCTCCAGAAACATTGTTTTGTAAGGACTGAAAAGGTTTGCAGAATTGAGTTGAATTTGACAAATTGTTTCAGGTCAAAAAAGGGAGCCAAAAAGGCTTGAGAAATATTTAAAATAGAATCATAGAATAGTTAGGGTTGGAAAGAACCTTAACATCATCCAGTTCCAACCCCCCTGCCATGGGCAGGGATACCTCACACCAAACCATGTCACCCAAGGCTCTGTCCAACCCGGCCTTGAACACCTCCAGGGATGGAGCATTCACAACTTCCTTGGGCAACCCATTCCAATGCTTCACCACCCTCACAGTAAAGAACTTCTTCCTTATATCCAATCTAAACTTCGCTGTTTAAGTTTGAACCCATTACCCCTTGTCCAGTCACTACAGTCCCTAATAAAGAGTCCCTACCCAGCATCCTTCAGATACTGGAAGGCTGCTATGAGGTCTCCACGCAGCCTTCTCTTCTCCAGACTGAACAGCCCCAACTTTCTCAGCTTATCTTCATATGGGAGGTGCTCCATATCAGCATTTCCTAAAGGGCAATCTGCACTTGTCTGTGAATGGCATGTTGTATTTAAAAAACCTGCCCTTTTAAAAGATCCCTTTTGAAAAGTCTGAAATACAAACAGAAGACTAGGCTTTGGACCAGACAAAATATGTACCTATACCTGCATACATACATGTGTATATGTATGTTCACAGTGACTGGATATGTTACATGGCTCTTATTATCCCTTGTTCATTTGTGTGACTTAGCTACTTATGTGCATACTGTCACTTGCATATTAGCTTTTTATTTTTTTAACCTATTTTTGTGATGGGGAAGGCATTTTTTTCTTAGCTTCATTTAATGCATGTGAAATTCATGCATTGCTTTGAATTGAAAAACAAGGTATCCATCTCAGATGACAAGATGAAGCTCTCAATGGAGTTTATTTTTCCTAATTAGGTGTTTGTCATCGTGTATTCTATATAACAACGTATAAGTAAACAATCATGGACCTTTTGAATAAATTTATCGGTTTTATTTATGTTACTGGGCATAAAAAATCTATAATTACCAGGTACAGCCGCAATCTAACTGGTATTTAATGACAATTACTTTTTGTTACCATAGAAATAAGTCCAAAGTAGTTACCTATAATTTCTCATTCCCAAACCTCACACATGTTGTATTGCAGTATTACCATAGTAATTGCCTATTAGTCATCATAAAATAAGCAGTTACCCAGAAGATATCAAGATAGTGTGAAATTTCTCATCTCCTTCAAAACTTGCGGCACATGCCGCTTCTCGTCTTCCTTTAGTAGGATTTTTGCCTGAATGACATGAATGTCCATTGTACATTAATGCAAGGGAAAAAGAGACGTGATTGAGAAAGAATTGTACTCTAAAAATACACCAAGTCAAGAAAAGTATGTTCCATCCCCTAGATGTAGAACTATTTCTTATTATTGAAAAATAGGCATTTTTCTATCCCACAAAATGGATGTTTGCTCCTTGCCATGAATTTCAATTTATTAGTTGTGACCAAAGGAGAGGCTATGCATCTTAGGGAGTCTGTGAGAACAGTCATGCTGTGTCAGACCTCACCAGCACAGTACCCACTAATGCAGCAGTAGACAGCGCTAGTCCCCTAAGAGCAGGAGATGCTCATAAAGTGCTTTTCCCCAAGTACTTTTCCAGCTTCCAGAGATTTTTGTTTCAGACATTTTCTGAACTGTTGAGATTTGTCTGCTCAGTAATGTGCAGTGGATTTGTCTTCCTAGCACTTGTCCAGTTTGCCGTCAGATGGCGGTGAGCATTAGCTCTGTCTCCTCTGCCCTGAGGCTGCTTAATCCCACATCTCCCACTTCAGCCTGCTGTGAGCTTCATGGACTTCTCAGTGGCCCCTCTTGCACCTTGTTTGTAGTCTTAATTTAGATTTCATGTTACTAAGGCAGGTGAATCTCTCTCTGTGCCTGCTTAGATCACTTTTATTATCAGCTGGGTGTTGGTGACTCATGCTGAGCCAAATGATGTTCCCTGTCATAGCTGTGGCTACAGGGGAGGCAGACCCTATGTGCCAAACGTGTTACTGACCCCCTGATAGAGTGGCGGCAGAGGAGCTCTTCTCCCTTTCCAATTTCAAAATTGGAAATCCAGTGTAGCTTTCCAATGCTCTAGTGTCTTTTGACAGCCTCTTGGATTAGAAACAGAGCTGTGGCCAGGACCAACCACCCTGATAATGTGGAAAAACAAACAGAAAGACACCTGCCATGGTGAGGGAATGGCTATTTCCTCGTATCGTCTTCTCCTATGTAGCTAGGGGAAAGGGTAAGGCACAGCAGAAACTTCCTCCTTCCCCAGCTTGGCATTGAGGACAGGTCAGGAGTGTTCTGTGCTGTGTTGCTCCCATGTACTGAGTGTGTTTGTGATTGTTTTGTATCTCCCAGCTCATGCAGTGTGCCAGGTTAGAGATTTGGAAAGCGGGTCTGGGGTGGATCTGCAGCTGTGACACAGGTTAGAGCTGGGCAGCAGCAATGGAAAAGACCAGGGAGGTGAGTGAGCAGCAGGGGTTTGCTCTGGCTCTTATATCCATCTGGCTAGTGGCATTGCCATTCCTTTCCTGCTTGGAAGTTTTCTTTCCTTTGTGGCCTTTATTGCCCAGAGAGTGCTGTGATTGTAAGACAGTTACAGTGCTTGCTGTTTTGCCCACCATTACTTAAAAAGAAATCTTCCTTGTAAAAAAGTTGTCATCCTTTATCTTAAAACAAATACTGGGTTTGCAAAATGGTTCCTATCTACTGCCATTGAAAATGCTCTTTATACTGATGTGGTAACTGCTCATTTAAACCATATTGCAGCTCCTGAGTATTTTTCAGTTGCTATTGATGTGACAAATTCTCTTGCACAGAGGACTACACCAATCAATAGACTCAGTATATGTGCTTTAACAACAAAGCCACTTGCCTTGGGGTTCCAGCTGAATCTGAACCTTTTAGTAGCATTAAATAAAGCTATATTTATTTTGCTTTTGGTGCAAGGAAAAAAAAAGTCCTAAGCCAACCTAATTTAATACAGCTTGTTGGAAGGGTTTAAAGGCAGCATTATGGGGCCATTTTCACATGTGATGAATATGTAACTAGTGTCAGAGCTGCTATTTCGTTGTTGTAAGTGAACCCTTCTCTTTTAGTAAGATTGATCTGGGACTACAGAGTAGCCTTTTATTTTTAGACAAGCAGGGAAAGAAGTCATAATAAGAAATACTGAAATCATAGATTTTTATATCTGCCATTATTCCGTTGAGAATAAGACATGATATCCTTAAAGAGACAGAGCTACTTATTTTCCATTTAAATAGCACCATTTGTGATTATTACCTTTGAGTTGCTATGCAGAGAATAAGCAGCCAACTCATGAATCCCAGCCAAATGAATCAAAGTTTTGTACCTAAGCGCCATTTATTGACTTTATTTTATTGTATGTTTTTGTCTTCTATAATGTATTTGTAATTAACAAGATTCTTAATGTCAGTTTGGTTAAAATCATAGAATCACAGACTGGTTTGGCATGGAAGGGATCTTAAAGCTCATCCAGTTCTAACTCCTCTGGCATGGGCAGGGACACCTTCCACTACAGCAGGTTGCTCCACGCACCATCCAACCTGGCCTTGAACACTGCCTGGAATGGGGCAGCCACAGCTTCTCTGGGCACCCTATGCCAGCACCTCAGCACCCTCACAGGGAAAAACTTCTGCCTAAGAGCTCATCTCAGTCTCCTGTCAGGTTAAAGCCATTCCCCTTGTCCTGTCCCCACAGGCCCTTGTAAAAAGCCCTTCTCCAGATTTCTTGTCAGTCCCTTTAGGCACTGGAAGCTGCTCTAAGGTCTCCCTGGAGCCTTCTCTTTTCCAGGCTGAACAAGCCCAACTCTCTCAGCCCGTTTCCATAGCAGAGGTACTCCAGCCCTTTGAATATGTATTTCTTTCCTCCCCTCTGAATAGCTGATCTTAGGTCTGAATAATCCCACCTGGGTTTCTTAGCTTTACTTTCTGTTAAGTAACTGAACATATTCAGCTTTCTTCTCCTTTTTTTTCTTTCTTCTTTTTTTAAATCTAGCTTGTATCTCTGGTGATTTGAGTTCTTCTTAATAGCAAAGGAACAAAGTGTCCAGTGGGGTTTTCTTTTTCTTTGTGTGCTTTATGTGGGGTTTTGGCCTTTGGATTTGCTGTTTTGGTTTGGTTTTTTTTAAATGCTGAAAATGACTTGGTAAACTTCAGCCAATTTGCTGTAGATCTTTGTTTTGTTTTTACTCATTTGCAATTTAGGAATAATAATGTCTCATGTGTCTAAAATTAGCTGTGGAGATACATTTATTAGTGTGTGTGAAAAAAAAAAACCAACCATGTTGCATTCATTGGTTTTGAGCCACTATGTAGGTACCAAGCAGTACTGTTTGGAAAAATGATATCTTTAAATACACCCATGCAATCAAAGCAGTGCTTTATTGTTAGCTTTGCAAGTCGGAGAAGGAGAAACACTTTGAGTCGGTCTCTCGTTAATGACATAATGAGCTGAGCTCTACTTCTTCAACAGCAGTTGCCAGGCCACAATCTCTGGCATTTATGAGCTGACACAGAAGACAGGAAGGGCTGCTCAGAAAAAACTATTTGCCAGACCCAGGAAGTTATGGCTGTGACACAACGCAAGAAATATGCCATGTCTTCACTGCTGGTACTGTTTGTTGAGCTGTTTCCAATAATAAGTAACTGGCCTTTGTTACTGGTGGTCTTCAGGCAGCTGCCTGCTTACATGGCACATATTGTTAGCTTCCGAAGTGGGCTGCACCTGGTTGCAAACGCACCAAAGTAATCCTCCCACCCTAGCAGTTGCCATAAAGATGCTGTGCCAAAGTGACTTGAAAGGAGGGAGGTGTCAGCTCAGTATCAATGGGCAAGGGACGTGTCCATGTTGCACTTATCCCAAGAGGAGATGGTCTGTGGTATGGAAAGTGTCTATGTAGCTGTTAACAATGGAGACATTCTGGATCCCAATTCCCAAGGCTTTGTCTTCTCCCTTCACCCAAATGAAGTTAGTAATACTGTTGCTTTGCTGAAGGTCTACTTCAGGGAAGCGCTCAAAAGCATCTGTTTCAATGAAGGCTGTGACTCAGGAGTGCGTGTTGATTCCCTGTGGACTTTCTTCCTATCCTGCCCTTGCCCTTTGTTTAGTTTTCCCTCCTTAACACAATTAGTGGTCCAAACAAAAGGTGTGGTTCCTTGCAGAAATTGAGAGCAGACAAAGCTTAGTGTGAACTAGTTTTGCCTGCACTATGTTTGCCTTGCCAGTAACACTACTGGGTTGTTGACCCATCTGGGAGAAAATCTCAGAACCTGAACTATTGACAAGGTTGAGTTCAGCTCCAGCCTTGTTTGTATCCTCCCATACTGGGATGTAAGAGCTGCATCCAGCCCTGCACACACCCTTGTAATTGAGGATATAGATAGGAATTCAAGCTGCCCTTGTACTGCCAGTTATTGAGTTGGGGCTGTTCCCCACCCAGACTATGCAATTCTTCCCCATCTTTGGGTCTTATTTTGGAAGAGATTTCTCTGTTCTGGCTCCTGGTTGACATAGAGTTACTGTAGGACTTGATAGCACTCCTCTGACTTTCTGGAGGAGAGAAATCTCTTGGGAGATGTTATTGCAGCTTTTCAATACTTAAAGGGGTCTTACGAGAAAGGTGCGGACAGACTGCTTAATAGCGTCTGTAGTGTTAGGACAAGGGATAATGGTTTTAAACTAAAAGAAGGTAGATACACTAGGTGTAAGGAAGACATTTTTTACAGTGAGGGTTATGAAACACTGGCACAGTTTGCCCAGAGAGGTTGTGGAAGCCCCAGCTCTGGAAACATTCAGTGTCAGATTGGACAGAGCTTTAGCTAAGAATGTCTCTGCTCATTGCAGGGGAGTTGGACTAAATGACATTTAAATGTCCCTTCCAATCAAAACCATTCTGTACTTCTATTGCTCTCAAAGACCCTCCTATCTGTTGGTCCAGGGGACAGAGCCAGGCTACTTCTGTATTTTTGCTTTACAGGTTACACTTCAGTGTGGTGTTTTGCCAGCACGGTTTGTCTTTGCAATAATTAAATGAAAGGTGGAAGCTACTGTCAAGAGGAAAAATATTTTCCTTAACTGTAAAATGACCAATTAGAGGTCAATGAGAGCACCTCTTGTCCCTTGTAGGTGAACAACCTAAAGAGGGAGAGTAAGGAAAGTGGCTTGCATGCTGTGCAGTATAGGAAGCCTCAACACGTAATTAGTGTGTATCCCTGTTTTGTATTGTTTCAACCCAAAAAGCATCTCAGAATCTTTTCCAATGTAACTAATGTTCCTTTCCCCAGTCCCACTCCACCATTTCAGCAACGTCTGCTCACCTAAACCCACAGATCCACCAGCTGTCAGAGAAGGCAGTTCAGGGATTAATTCTTCATGAAGAGCTTTCTGGACTGAGATGCTGGGATTTTCTGAAGTTGTGCCCATTTACATATAAACACCAGCAAATAGTGATCAATTCAATGGTTTCTGCAAAAGTCCCTTCCTTGTAGCCCAATTTTATCACGTTATACAAGCATGGGGTTCAGTACTCAACTTCAGATCACAGGGGAAGAATTTACTGCCTTTCAATGGAAAAGTCCTGCCTTCCTGTTCCAACTGTGGCTATGTGGGTGAGGAGGGGGAAATCCCATCCAAGTTATTAGGAAAACAACAGCAGCCTGAGGGAATGTCTGTTTAGGTTTGCTTTTTGTTGTTTTCTTTTCCTGGGTGACAGCTGTTCTTTTATTTTTATTTTCTTTTTTCTTTTTTTAATTGCAGCACTTAAAACGATGGCAGCTTGCTGTATAATTTATAATATTAGTCCTAAGGGCAGTGTCATGCAACATGAAAACAATCCTGAGACAAATCTAAATAATAAACATCCATTACCTAAAACAATATTGCATTAATAAAACAACATTAAATAATCTGAGGACGTACATCACTTGTGGGGAGTGCCAAGGCAGACACCTGCCTGAAGTTCTCACCCACATTTCTTGGTCAGCATGTTGGCTCCTGGGCACTGTAATGTTTTTGTGTCTTAGAACAACCTTGTTTTCACTCTTTGTAGTAAAGAATCTCTAGTGGTTCAGAGCTGTGATGTTTACTCTGCTCTGTTTGGAGAAGATACCGTTTTTCTTGCTAATTCTCATGGGTGAAGTCTCCCAAAAGAAACATGGCTAAGTGTTGGGTTTCAGGAGCTTGCAAGGTGATGAGCTCTTGAAAACTAGACCTGGTGCTCAGTTGAAAATGCTGGTTGTGGCTGTAAAGGAAACTATTTGGGTACTAGTACACAAGCTGCTTCTGATGAAGCAGAGAGAGACTGGTGACTGCTGTTTCACAGCTTCTTTAAGGTAAGGCAAGTGCATGCTGGTACCCAAAGGGACAGTTCAGTTCTGTTTTCCCTTCTGGCTGTGCATCCCTTCCATCTCCTTTTTGCCAAGAGTGGCACTTGTGTGGCAGTGCTGTGAGCCCAAATAGGACCAATCCTGCAGAAAAACAGGCTGACAAAACAGTTCTTGTATGGCTCCCTGCGCAGCCAGATAAATGGGACGAAGACAGGAGGGAGGAATGAGCAGAGAGGGATCCCCTTTTAGCGGCAGCTTGGGTGTAGATGGGCTTACAGCAATTTTGAAGTCAGAGGTGAAGATCGAAGTGGCTGTTGTGCAACTACTCTGGGGATCTTGGAAATGAAAGACAAGGTGTAACTAATAATTTTTTTTGTGGGTTGTTGGTGTATTCAAATGTAACCATGCCTATGTGATTTCTTTCTTAGGATTATTGTTTGTTAATAGCAATAAATGATTATTTATGCTTCTTGGTAACAAGTTGGGTGACTCAGCATGTTGTTTCAGGAAAACAGGGGTTTTATGGTGTCAGAGGCTGGAAATGAGCTGTTTCCATGCAACTGCTATACCCCATTATGTACACACGCTGAAAAACTGTCTACAAAATCCTTTTCTCTCTCCACTCCCTATAAATACAAAAGCCATCCTAGCTACACTGACGTGGCAGAAGGAGCAATTAATCTCATAGCAGATTAACTTCTCTGCTGCCCCTGGCACCAGGCAGAGGTGAGATGTCAGGGCAGCCTGGGAGGAGGTAGACATGACAGCTGATTGACAGCTGATGGCTTTGCCTGGTTGGTGCCTAAGAGCTGGAGGAAGAGTGTCCTGCCAACATGGAGGAGTTGGATCAGGAAAGGAATGTGACATTTCTGGACACCCAGTGTCAAGCCACAGATGCATTACTGGACTCTGTCAATGTGAGTGGGACAGCTCTTCTGCCTCTTCCACTCCCGGATGGAAAAGGATGTATATTTATAGAAGTATATGCGACTTACCGTGCAGCTACTCTGTGTTAACCCAGGTCCCCAGGGAAAAGAAGTGCTTATTTCATGTTGCGCAGATCATAAACCCACTGCCTTGTGTGGTGCATGTGCTCTGAATACTAAATGCTCCCTTTCCCTTTTCTTTACTGACATGGCCATTGAGCTGATGAATTGTATAGATTATACAATGATAATGGATTGGGAAGGGGAATTTCATCTGTCTCTTTAACCAAAGTATGAACAGTAAATCCTGTCTGTTTGCAGAGAACAGCTGGATTTCTAACGCTGGAATGCTGTTGCTGTGGTTGTGAGGAATGGGTTTAACTGCCCCCTCCCTTTCATTACTGCCATTCAAACATCCAAATGCTGGCGAAAGAGCTGGAGCTTTCCAGTACCCTGAGGCTAATGCGGCAGTTATCCTGGGAATCTGCCAGCTCTCTTGGATCTAGGAAAAACCTCAGTGCCTCTATGGTGCCTCTGCACTATTCCCAGGGGAGGAAAGGGAGGCAGGGGCCTTGCATTTGATTTTCCAAATAACAGCTGGGTGAGAGAATGGGTTTTTCTTTTAAGAAAGACCAGTTTCTATTCATAGAGTGGGCTAAGCTGTGATCTTATCCTGCGCAAAGCAGTGAGTGAGCTGTATTGTGGAAGTGGTTATGATAAGGTGGTGTCTTTGGGAATGTCAAGAACAGAAAGAAGGGAGCCACAGAAATGTGCAAAGCCTCTCAGGCTGGTCACTTTTTTATTATTAACAACAAATTTTGTATATTAGTTTGAGTTGAAATAGGTTATCAAGAGAACCTGAATGTTCAGAGGATTGATAATTCATTGACACTGCAGTGTTGACCAGAAGCCAGTCCTATTCGGCTAGGTGCTGTACAAGTACATCATAAATGATCCTCACTTTCCCAAAGTGCTTTCAGAGCTTAAAAAGTATGGCACAGCAAGTGGGTGTAGCAACCAAGCAAGCTGTTATGGCAGGGGAAGACAGAATGCTAAATATAATAGAATGAATAGAGGTAGGGGTTTTTTTCTTTTTTTATGGGCTGTTTTGCACCGTCACATCCTTACACCCCCCCTGTTGGTGGCAGCAAACACAAATAGCAAACTACACAATCAGGCTGAATAACCTTCATATATCAACTGATAGTAAGACTACTCTAAATTTAGAAAGGAGCTTTCAGTGGCAAAATGTATTTTCAAAGGAAGGTTGACCCAAAAAGTGTGTTTCTGCAGAATGAATTACTTTCAGATGTTCCTCTGTTCACCTATTCTTTACTCCTTGGGTAGAAGCTCCCAGTTTAAGCATCATTTAAATTCTAGCAGTAAGATTTTTGTTATTGTGTTGCAGCTGAGCAGTATTATGGTTCTATCCATTGTTTTACATCTGGAATAAATTGTCCTTTTGTGCACCTGGAGGTAGGTTTGTTCAGTAGGTTTTGAAAATCCATAGATGTTCAAGGCCCAGTCAATCTTTTGGCAGTGCGTGCTAGTGAGGAAGCTATGCAGTGAGAATATCTATTCCATGCAAGCACTTCCAGCAAGATTTGTGCCACAGCAGTTGTCCTTCATAGATCTGTCTGCTCTTCCAAGACTGAAAAGGATCAATTGACAAACTGCCAGTCTACCTCCTTCACTTTCCACTGTGCCTTTGCTAATCTTTTGTATGTTTTCACTTGCTAAAATGTTTTTTGTTTTTAATTCTTCCAGTAGGGTTTACTTTTACTCCTGCTGTTGACATGCAAGAAAGAACTGATGCTGGCATAGATTTGTTCTTGACATCTCCATCTTGCTGATGCTTTGCTAACTAGTGTAAAAGAAAGACAGGTCACATCCAGGAGATATGCTGTTATTGGTATGAGAGGCAGGAGCAATCCTAGTAGACAGTTCTTATTCCTTACATTGGTCACCTTTTCAATTACAGATCTGATCTGTTAAAGTCTTGTCATTCTCATTCTAGTTTCTGTTAATGAAATGCATTTAACTGTCAGCTCATGTTAACAGTAACAACACAGCTGAGGATTCATAAATTCCCATGGAAGTCAAATGATTGCTACCTTAGAAGAACTCAGTCAAGTAGTTTTTCATCTTGAAGGTGAAGGAGGAGACAACCACAGCATTCCTGACCCAGCCAACCAGAATATTCTTAACAATGAATCCATCTCAGACTCATTTCTGATTCCTATCTGAAAAAGTCAAAGTAAATATTCTGTTTCTAAGAACCTTGGGGTTTTGAGTTCATGGCATCAGTTGTGCTCTTTGTACCTTAGATCTGTCTCAAATTATTACTTGTTACCTGGAATATTCAAAAATCCAATGCTTCAAAAGCCAGTCAGACAAGTGCAGTCCATAGATACATAAACAGTTGTCTGGCACAGGATTGGCCTGTTCTGAAGAGCTACAAGAATGAGAAGAGAATTAGAAGAATTGCTGTGTGGCAAGAGAGTCTTAAAGCTTATTATTTTAGATTAACAGGCAGCAGGCAAAGGAAGGCATGACATGATCTGAGACCATATGCGGGGATTTATCAGTCCATGATCTGAATACATAAGGAATATACTAACGTGGAGTAACCTGAAGGTTACTTTTCAGTATAATAGGGGAGGGAATTACAGAGCAGAATCTCTTCACACTTATGTTTAAATAAATGAAGATTCAAATCCTTGAGGGGATGGTTAACGACTCTGATGTATTTTCCCTGATGGTCTGTTCTGAAATCAAAAATTTCCTGAAAAGATCTGTTTGGAGGTTGTTTGTTTTGTTGATTATTTCTGTTAATTTTGTTTATTTGTGAATGGGAATGGCTTCAAAGGCTTAAATATCTTTTGGTGTGAATTGTAGATCAGAAAAGATGATCACAGTAGACTCTTTCTGGCTTTAAAATGTATAATTTTCAAATAGTTTTCTTTTGCAAGAAGCCAGAGGCTTTTTCTTTCAGCTATTCAGTGTGGAGGGGTTTATGGTTTGATATTGTGTAGCTTAATAGGTAAAGAAGAAACAGCAAAAATCAGTCCAAAAGGAAAGCGGGCCTAAACCAGCGGCAAGTAGAATTTCCCAAGGGATTGTCTGCAAGCATAGATGCATCAGTGCTGGGACATGTGGCATGATGGGGCATCTCAGGACAGACAGCATATGAGGAATGGAATTTGGAGGACAGTGTTCAGCTTCGGGACAGAATTGTGCCTTGCTGTACTGTCTCTTTTTTTCCTCCTGAGACTGTTAAACTTCTCCCAAGAACAGCTACACAGTTTGAAACATTTCCCTCTGTCTATTGGATTTTTTGGCCTTGTGGGTTATGAATTAAAAAAAACCCTCTAAAACAACCAAGAAACCCTCAAACAAAAATAAAACCAGAAAAACCCCTCAAACAAACAAAAAGATGCCCCAAAATAAAATTATATAAAACACAAACACAACCCCACCCAAAAAAAACAACCAACCAACCCCAAAACGAAACACTCCCCTTTCCACACACACACACACACACCCCCCTTAAATGACAACCCACAAAAACCCAGCACAGGGCTTTCCAGTAAAGGGCAGATTTCTAGAACTAACTTTGTATAGGAGTTGGGAGTTGTGAGGGAGAATAGGCCTTTTGTATATGGATGGGAAGAGGAGGAAGGAAGTGCTGTCATCTGCTTTTTTGTCTCTAAAATACTGAATCCTCTGATCAGAGATTAGGAACAGAGGTCTGGCTTGAGTGCTGTAATACCTAATTAAATTGCGAGCCTAGGTGTAGTCCTGCGAGAGAGGACTTAGTGCAAATTCTCACACTGATTTTGACACTTAAATTACCTTTCAACCAATGGCATTTGCTTTAATTTGGGTACCTGCACTGCAGCTACTCTGGGGCATATTTTTAAAGGTTATCTGTGCCTAATTCCCATTGATTCCAGCAACATGTCATGGGGCAGAACCTGCTAACAAGAAATTAAGAATTAGCTACTTTATAACTGCCAGGCAAGAATTTGATGTCCACCGCCCCCTGCACATACCGAATGTGAGCTCAATGGGCTAATCCGGTGCTCTCACCTAGCTAATGTGCTGTGTTGCACTGACTCTGCTTTGGGAGGCTTACAATAAGAGTGTAAAAGAAAGTAGAAAAAAGAAGCAAAGATCTGGCATCTGGAAAACATATCTTGTAATGAAAGATAAAGGAGATAATTCCATTTCATGTAGGAAGCTGGTAACACCTTAATGCGTGCCTTCAGTCAGAAGGGCAAGGCAAGTGCTGAAAACATTAGCTGAGGAGGATATGACAGAAATATTTGGAGAGTGAAACTTTCAAATAAGGAAGCAAATGTTTTGAGTAGAAAAGTAAATGTTTTTTATAGGAAAGTTAATGTTTCAACTGGGAAAACAGCCCACCAAGGCAAGAAACAGATTGTAATCTCATGAGGCCTGGAGATTAAGACCATGTTTTTTTCCTCCCTTATAGATATGTCTGTAGAAGCTTGGTGTCATGAAACGGTCTGTTGTTTAAACAAGTCAGCCTAGGTGAATTAAGGGTCTCCCCTGGCATTCAGACGATGTGAATATTCTGAACTTCATAACAACTTTCAGGGCTCCTAGTCTAGTCTTCTGGTTCCCTTCTGCATAGCTTTCTAAAAATCTCCTGCAGTAATGTGCTCTATTCCCTAAAAGACCAACAGCGTTTTGCAGTGCTTGGCACCCTGCTGACCAGGGCTTCCTTCTGTACAAAAACACATTAAGTAGAAATAGAAAAGTTATCGAGAGAATGAAACAAAATTGCAGATGCAATAATTATACCCACTGGTGTCAGAACACTGCTATAACAAGAAATAATAATGAAAAAACATTTACTTTATCCTTTTTCAGGGGCCAATAAAAGATAATGTGACCATATTCAAAAATAATCTTTTTTTTAGTGTCCCATATTGCCTTCATTAACATTTTTTTCCATTTCTTATTTTATAAACCTTTTAATTGAAAGAGGGGTGGGAAGCATAAGGAGGGCACATTTAGGAGGAATGGCAACTGAGAAAAATTTCCTCCTAAGCATTATTACTTCCACCACGATATCAAGAAGGCTGCTGCCACTTTGTATTGCAGCTCCTTGGATTAGAGATTTCATTAAAATCTTTTGTTGAAGTTCTTTTCACACAAAGTTTTTCTTTGAAAGTCTCATTTCATCCAATTAACTTTCCCATATCTTTGAGGTTCAGCCAAGATCAGTAAGACCATGACTGCTGCTTCCTGGGAAGCGATATAGAGTACACCAAAGGGTAACGAAGGTTGGTGGGGTGTTTTTGGATAGCTTTTGCCATTCTTGAGGCTCATTCATCTGAATGTTGTGGGAAGGGAGTAGCAGCTTGGGTGCTTTTTTGGTGGTCTTTTACTCTGCACATGAATTCAGTTGCCAGAACTTTGCAGATAATGATGTGCTTTTAGATTTATTCACTATGCAGGGGCGCATTGTGCATTTGCAGTTTTAAAGGGGGATGAAAATATTCTTGTATACAAATTCCTTGAATATAGAGCAGCATCCAATGGAGAACAGAACTGGTACAAGAGGAGACAAGTCAGCGAGCCAAAGCTCTCCTTGTCTCCCCCAAAGCGTAGGCTCTCAAAAGTTAACCTAATTAAGGAGGGCAGTTAGGCCACAGGGTTAACAGCTGTTTGGGAGACAGCAGAGAGCTCCTTTAGGAGCTGAGGTTAGACTTTGGAAATAGCTCCTCCTGGGAGCATATAGGAAAATTGCTGTGCACGTGTGCATGTATGTGCATAGAATTCAGAATGAAGGGTTTAGATGCAGCAGCACTGTCAGGGATGGAAATAGGTCAGTCAGTTGTTTAAGTGTTCTCTACGTGTTCCTTCTCCGTGACAGCTCTGAGTAGCAGTTGGAAGACAGCCTGGGATTTCATTTAGAAGTGTGAACCAGAAGAAAAGAGAAAGGAGGGGGTCATTTTGCTTGTTTTGATGCCCACGTGTCCCATTTTCAATTATCCCTCTCATCCACTCTTACTGGGATGCAGTGAGATGCCTACAAATGAGCCATGAGAAAATTTCAAAGGTTTGGATGCTCCATTCGGGAAACTCAGTGGAAAAAAAATCCAACCCTGCGCACCGCTTTGGGTTGTTAAACTTGATTTGAAATTGCTTGAGGATACAGTTTCCCTTGAGGTTTCAGTATTTTGAAAAGCTTGAAGGACTCTTGTGTACCCAATTAGGGAACTACTACCTTCATGTTGCCAGAACTTGCTCTATGGACTCTGGACTTTGCTTAGTAGGTATAACACCACCTATGCTTTAAATACCTTTTGAATAATACAAGTTGGATTAATTTTGTTCAGCTTTTGCCCACCTGAAAGTTAGTTATCTACTCTAGACCAGTGGCTTAGAGTTTCCTGTGATCAGTGGGTCATTCTTGGGAAGTGATCTGTATCATCTGCAGGAGGTGGGCTAGGCTGACATATTGACAGATTTTTCTGACCCTGTTAACCTGGAGGAGTTGAAGGGGCTGGTGTTAGAGTGAGATGTATCTCGCCTTTCCTAAGCTGTTTAACATGAATCAGAAGACCTGCTGTCCAGCTGCCACAATTTTACTTATATCCATGCATACGGTTATCAGCAGAGTTGTTCCAATTTACACTGACTGTGGCCACTGGGTGTTTGTTTATATTATTTATTCTTTTAAGGAAGTATATAATAACAGATGTTGCTAGATTAACCAGATTCTAGCTCTGGCTCGGTAATGGTAAGTTCGATTACTTATTATCATTGAAGTGTTTTCTAAGAACATGAGAATTGCTACAGAAGACTAAACCAGCAGTCTATTTAGTTAAGTATCTTGTTTATGACAAGCTAGTGCCATATGCTGATGCTGATACGCTGGTCTCAGTAATGCGTTAAGTATCTTGGGTTTTGGTTATGTTTTGATGTTAGGTTGGGGTTTTCACTCTTTCTGTGGTTTTCTCCTTCCGACTTTCAATTTTGAGATATTTCCAAACACAACCTTACCCATTTGTAACACGGGAATCCTGTACATATTGTGGTGGAAACAGCTATGTTGTGGCCTGAGTTTGGATGGCACTCTAGAAATAGATCCAGAAGCCAAATTTTTGATTGCTTCCATTCTCCATACATCTTTAAACAGTGACACAGTAATCTTTGGCCACTTGGGATGTCTCCGTCTTATGGTTAGGCACACTCTGCTTTTTGTGACCAGGTGTCACAGTTGTGTGCCCACTTGTGTGCTCAGCTCCTCTTCACTTCCAGTCTTTATTCTCACTCTGCTTTTTATCACTCCGTTATCTTTTAGTCTCCTTAGTTTCTTATCCTGATAACTCGTCATCTGCTTTTATACATCTTCCCCACCACCATATGTCCCCTTGAATTGTGAATCTAACACATTTGCTGCCATTTGTCATAGTGCTTTTGCATCATTCCTCTTCCCCTGACCTTTGCTTATGACTATCTAGTTATCTTAGTGTGTACATTCCATTTTGTCCAGAACTGGATACTACTCTGTGTAGTACTCCCTTCAATCTGTTAAGTTTTAAAGTTTCTCTTCACAAGTTCTTGTCATCCGCTCACATATTGGACCAAGTGGCATGGCACAGTGGAGAAAGAAGCAAACAGGGCTAAAGAGATTTTGCGAGTTCAGAATTTGTCTCAAAATATCCCTTTCTTGCAACTGGGGATAAATAAAAGCCAAATGGCTCCTGCCTACAGTAAGGCTCTGGGGTTTCAAAATACCGTGTATTTTTTTCAGTGTGGGCAAACTGTGAGCCAGGTTAATGATCCCAAATTTGTTGAGCACCATAGGCACAGAGATGGCTCCAGAGCATGTTTTGTGCCAGCATGGACAATACCAGTGTTGGCAAATTTAAGTCCTGACATGGAATTCAAAGGAGCGCAAAGGGAGGTCAAAAGAGCAGTGAATACAGATTTGGAGGGAGACTTGTTTTGCTTGAGAATTGTCCCAATTATTGTGCTTGTTGCCTCAGGTAAACCACCTTTCAGTTTTCAATTATATGCTTGTGTATTGTTCATTATTGGAAAGCTGTTTCAAATATTTCTGAAGGAGAAAAGAAGTTGGTAATTGGCCTTTTTCTGCTTTACATCTATCTCTGAATCTCCATCTGATAGTCATCTTGTCAAAACTGTCAAGAGAAGTAAAAGGCAAACAGCCTTTTTTAGCCCAAATAATATCCTGTGAGTTTTCCAGTTAAGCTTGAATATTGCATTCTTGGGAGTGGGGGGGTATCTGCGGCGCTTTGATCAAGCACAGTTCTTTCGGTTTATTCATTCCCTATCATGAACACCAGTTAAGCTTTCTTGCTGCAGTAAGGGGAGAGTATCAACACTAATTTGTTTTTAGCTTGGCTACAGTTTCCCATCCCAGCCTAGGGCAAGTTGCTTTTTCATATCAGAAGATAAACCTGGCATATTTAGCTGTCCCGTGTCCGCCTGTTGTATGTCATTTGCTGTTTATTCCTGCCTGGAAAACCCATGAGAAAATATGAGTAAATTTGGAACTAAGTTTCTCTTCAGATAAATAATGCTTACTGAGGTATCTCAAATCCTTATGGAAGTACCTTGGATCTTACACATTCAAATAAAATTCTTGTGAGGATATGTGGGGTTTGCACGCATTACTTACGGCTAAAGGTCTGCCTGGACTTTCTGTGGGATTTACCTCACTCGGAATAGTGATGTTTCCTTTCCTGGCTGTAACCCAGAAGCGTGGAAGGATGTATGCAGTTAAAATTAACCAAATATTTTGCTGCTTCTTCCAGGGAGGAAGGTGATTTATTTACTTTCTGCAGAGTCCTGATTTCTGTTTGTGGCTCTGTCAGACAAGTCCAGAATGATCTTGGGTGATTCACTCAATCTTCCTCTGTTTCTTGGTCATCTTAGTTGCAAAGTGAGACTTATACTATGTACCTGCCTCGCTGAAGCACTGGAGGACATTTCATTGATGTTGTTTGTTAATGTTTGCTCCAAGAATTTCTGAGAAAAGCAAATTGTAGATGTCTGAATTTTAGAGGATTTGATTTAAATCTTGAAGTACAAAGTCTTTTGTTCTGGAAACCAAGCAAACTCTGTAGAATAGTAATGTCTGCATGCAAAATTCTCATCCCCAATTCCAGGTTATTTGGAACTGTTCATAGTTTAACATGAGCTTCACTCTGTTAATGTGGGATGGCTAGAATTACGCCGGTTAGCCATTTAATGAAACAATCTGTCTCGTAAGGTATTGTATTCTTGTAACCTAAAGGGAACATAACACATCAGTAAACCTGTAACTAAAACATGGATCTCTATGAGGGTAGAGAAAATAGAGCAAGCTGCTGGACATGATTATAGTAGCCAGAATAGTGAGGAGGCCAGGTTGAACGGGGCTTGAGTGACATGGTCTAGTGTGAGGTGTCCCTGCCCATGGCAGGGGGTTGGAGCTAGACGGTCTTAAGGTCCTTTCCAATCCAAACCGTTCTATGATTCTATGCCGTGCATTTATTCTTTCTACCTGGCTGTGATTTAGTGCAGGATTAATTCCTCTTAATTTGGACTTTTCTAGATGCATTTAAATTACTTTTTTGCCTTTTTTCCTTCCTCTTCTACAGACAAATGTTTCTTCAGATTTTTTGTCATGTGTGGTTTGTTAGAACATGGGGGGGTTTTGCCTCTGGCACAAAGATATGGATTTTCTATTTGTGCGACAAACAAGATAGCAGTTTACTTAGGATTTTTTGTTCCACTTGTTGCTTAGGATCCCCAGCTTTAAATCTCGCTCTTTAGTTGGAATTGTTTTCAGGCATCTACTGTAACACTAGATGATGTTACAAAAAAACCCCTAAAAATTCGGTGTGTGAGCTGCATAATTTCAAGGGGCTGTCCACCTATCAGATCTTTCTTGTCTGTGGACTTTTTTATCACCTTACATTGTGCTAAACAATAATACTAATCCATTCATCACCTTGAATTTTTTGCTAATCTGTACTTACCCGGTGAAGCTGTCTTCAGTATTTAGATAGGAAATGCAAACTGAGACCAGGGAAATACAAAGTGATTGTGATGTTGTGATGTTCTTTGTCTTTTGAAGAAAGCATTTGATGTCATCTCTCTTAAATGCTCATGGTTTCTGATTTGGTCTCATGTTATTGATAATCATGGACCATTTCTGTGCACTGCTTTTATGTAATAGCCATTACAAAGCAGTCTTATGAATCTTACTTTCATGTGTGGTAATGACATTAGCATGTTGGTTTTTTATTTAATGTGCTTTGGGGTGTTTTGCTCAGAATATTTTAGTGTGTTTTATCTTATGAGTTTTATGGGGTTTACCATGGTGTTATTAATCTGGGTTTGCGTATCTTTCATTCCAGTATCATCATAAGATGAGGAAATAGATGGAATAAATGGCAGAAGGCATCTATGTCCTTCATTTGAACAAAAGATAGGTTTGTAAAAGAAGTTAGAAGCCATGTAGGATCATTGCCTAATTTTTGAAAGGATGTTTTGGAAAAAATCATGTTACCTTCCTCCACCAGGATTTTCATCGTTCTTCTCATCATTTCTAATCCTGTTGCCAAAACTGCTTTCTCAACTTTAAAATCTTTCTGGAATAAAGTGGCTTCTGGATTTTGACAATACAACATTTTGATGCATGTGTTTGTCACATCCTGATTAAATTGGCATAACTCCTGCTCTCTCAGGTCCCTCTCAAAACTCAATTCATAAACCAGAGTTTCATACAAGATGCTACCACTAGGGTGATGAAACAGAGAAATTCAATCACACCATGCATAGGTTATCCATTTTCCAGAGGCTGATGGGAGAGATTGGATTTTCTGAGCTTTTCTGGGCTGTTTTGTTTTGGTTTCTCTTTGTTTCTGTTCCTGTCTTCCGGGCTTCAATAAATTTTCTTTTAAAGTGGAAAAAATCATTTTCCTCTCCTCTTTTCCTGGTCATGAAGCTATTTCTTCCATGGCTTCCACTACAGTGAGCCACTTAATTTTGTGAGCCCCAGATTTGTTTACCTCCATCTTCACTTTCAAGCACATGCATGGTTGGGGGTTGCATTCATTAATTCTGCCCTGTGAGTTTCACACAGGGATACTTCAACGTTTTTAGCAGGCATTCAGGTCAGGCGCTGTAGAGTGATGGTTTGATGATCTTAAGGTCCTTTCCAACCCTAACTATTCTATGATTTTGAAGGTAGTGACTTGCTCTTTTCTCTACAGGCCTCCAGTAGTCCCATTTGATGAGCCTTGCAAACAAATTGCTTTGCATTTTTTTGTCAGGAGGCAAGAATGAGAATTATCTTCTGAAATATTTGAAGGTGGGAACACTAAACACCAAAACCAAAGAGCTAAATCAGTCCGCAGTGGAAGCCACACCATTCAGATCCTAGTCTGAGCTTGAACAAAGCAGGTATCAGGACTGTTAAATAGTTTTCTGTCTTGCCTGACAAATACTGAAGTATTGCTAAAGTTTCCCGAGCCCCATCAGGAAGATTGCTGGAGCATGGGTTGGCAAACAAGGACGGGTGCTCTGCTTCATTAGAAGCAGTTGTTTTAGTGGCTTAGGGGTGTAGTCTGAACTAGTGTTACTTGGTTTTGTTAGTGACGCTTTGAAACAAACTTAAAGACAGGAGGGCACTGCAGGTGCTAAGCCAGTGAGTAAGAATCTACTCAGCTAATCATTGGGTTTCCTACTGTGGGAAACAGCAAAAAATGGACAGATCAACTGGGAAGATTAACTTTCTGTGCTTGTCTTTTTACAACTCGGATGAGTGTCTACATGAATCTGTAACGGAGAAGTAAGCAATCTCCCTAATTACTTCATAATCACTTCAAGACCACTCCACTGTAAAAGTAAAAGGTATAGAAATGGGACCCCATCTAGATGAGTATTTTGAGTTTCAGTCCCATGTCAGCTTGGCTGTGGGCAGAGGATGAATTTATGAGAAATAAAGGAGAGGAAAATATAAAATTCAAATAGACTTTGCAGGCTCATAAAGAGACTTAGCTCAGTGTGACTTCTTTAGAAGCTATTTCTGTGGCTCTCTCTAGAAAGTTATTGGACTGTTCTTATTTTTCCAAAATCTGTTCACCCATTCCAAGCTTTAACTGGGATTTTCAAAGGTTGTATTTGTTAAAGGGACAGCGACATTTGATAGAGTTGGCTTATTTTTGACAATACGGAGGGCAGCAGTGTATGAAGAGAATTGATACAATTCCAGTGAATGAATCAGGAACGAAACTTTGCTTCTAACTTTCCTAAGGCATTAAATAGTTTCTGAAATGTTCTCTTTGCTCCAGGCTCCCTAGTTCTCAGTCTTCCTGTGTGTCTAGAGGACACTGTCAACATCCCCCTCACACCTGTATGTTCTGAGTATGAATTGTTTCATGTTTGCTTATGCTTAGCCATGAAAGCTTGAAATTGAAATCTGTTTGCTCCTCCAATTCTCACTCATATATGCTTTCATTCATTGTGCATTTTTGCAATAGGATTTTATCTCAAGAGTGTCTCTGAAGGTATTGTCAAATTTGATTGAAGTTCACCAGCTGACCCAAAAGTTACTGAAATGTGACACAGGTACAAACAGGATGGCCTAATCAGCCTTCTTTCCTTTCCTAGAAGGAGACAAGTCGAATGGCAAGTCTTTCCCTTTCAGTGCTATAGGACACAATGTGCTGTGATCTCTAAATTCTTCTTTAGTTTCAGCTGGACACAGTAGAGCTTAACCTTCTGAAAGAACCAGCTTTGGCTGAAATAAGCACAGCATTCCCCTGTGTGGAATCTGAAACCCAGGACAGGAGGAAGTGCTTTCTAGTGTCAGGCATTTTTGCTGGAATCTCTTTCAAGCAAAAAGCCAAGAACTCACCAAACACTCCTGTCAAACACTGCCGATTGTCTGTGGGGACCTTTTCTCATGGCACTGCCCTGTCACTGTACTTCATTTCTTACCCTATAAATGAGGTGCACAGGGAGCCAGATGAAGAGCAGAGACAAGACCTTGCTGAATTTACAGGAGAGCTTTAGGTGCAACTCCTTCCCTAAGCCTCATCTTTCCCCCTTATGTGCACGTGCATGAGGGTTTACGTATGTACATGTAATCCTCTTTGCCATTTTTTTCCTTTTCTGTGAAATTGAACAGAAACTGGCTGGCGGGTTTAGAAATCAGGTGTGGGTTACAGATAGAGAAGGACAGACAGGCAAACCCACACTTTCGTATGATCAGTATGGTTATTCTTTTCTTCTTAAGAAGGCAGACTGAAACGTAGCACTTATATTGCTCTAGCAGACATGCTGTGAGGAAATGGCATTCTGACAACAACCAGCATGGAAAAGCAAAAGGTATTGAGTGCTGCAACATGCACAAGTGTGGAAGCATTTTCACTTTTAACCATGGGAGGATCTTGGGCTGAGTTTCCTTACACTGCCGCAGTATCTTTAATTTCACATGCAATGTGCTTAAGAGAACAGGCATAACACCATCTCGACAGAGGATTGCATAGGCTGACTCTTCCATTTATGGTGCTGATAGTGTCAGGCAGAAGTATTTCTTAGAAATGCTACTGGAATAAATATAATTTTCCCCATAAAACTTGGTTGCAGTAATACTGGCATTTTGCTCTACCTATTCACTTTTTGAGTGACAACGGACAGGATTGCGAGGGACTCCCTATATGGTTAAGCATTTTTGTTTCAATTTGTTTGCATGATTTAATGCGCCCAAGTATCTTACTGCTTTAATATTAATAATTATTTAATAATTAATTCGTAATTTCTGGCTGATTGGAAGGTGGATTCACCAGAAATAGAAGTACAGTTACACTGAAAGTGTACGCTTGCTTTGACAAATATGGAGCTCTCAACATTCTATAGTTGAGAGGGAAGTATCTAAGGATGAGATGTATAAAGCCAAGTGAAGTGGCATGTCATAATTTTACATAGAATGATGTCTCAAACCGTTATGTAAGAAAATAAGATCAGTTTTGCATCACATTTTTAATTCAAGTAATTGGCCTGATAAGAAATCTTTCATTCATTAATATTTAGGCAGTAGCTGTTTTTTTGATTAAGTAAGCTGAATGTATGGAGTAGGATAAGAGGGATATTAAGATCAGCTTCCACCTGAATTCTTCGCTTGTCTAGTTACCTAAAGATTTAGTTTACAATGGTATTTCAACCTCAGTCCTTCCTTCAACTGTTACATATCTTCAGTCATTGTTGCATTCCTTTACACATCATAAAAAAGGGTATAATAATAAGTTTTTCTACTAACTAGTAGATAAAACCTGCTTTTCTGACCGTTTTTACCACCAAGTGCCTATTTTTGAGGGATAATAACAAAAAAAAAAAAAGTGCTCCAAATCTCTGGCAGTTTAAATTGTTCAGATTTTATATTCTCATCAGGATTCTCTAACTAATCTTTCATTGTACCATTATTCATTGCAATGAGATGTTTCAGTGCTCAGGAATCAAAATGTGTAGTTTCAGCTTGGGCTGGTATCAAATCACATTCTGCAGGTACATTGCAGTGATTGATAGAAGTTGCAGTTTGAGTGCTTTACATTCCCATTCTTCTGCGTTGGACAAGTACCTGTATCGAACAATTGACCCATATCTCATATGATGGCCCCAAATCCCTTCATACGTTGTTTTGAGTTAGTAAGAGGAGATGTCATGAAGTATTATGAGAAATATATCTTTGCCAGGTAGCTTGCCTTCTAGGGCATATAGTGTGCTTAACTGATGGGATTGGTGGAAAATATAAAGCCTAAGTGATTTGACATAGAAATTGGTAATGGACCAGAGACCACCATGCTGTCAAATAGTTCCTCCTTCTCCGTGTTGTTTGGGTTGAGGCAATACCATGCAGTGAAGCTCAGATGGTAAAACTCTGCCCCTTAAATTAACAAGTGATTGGAAAAGATCTGAGCCTGATTTAACTCCCTCTGAAAGCATCTGGGCTTTTTGTTGATTGCAATCAGGGACAGATCAGGGCCTTATAGCTTGCCTGCCATCTTCTGAAATGTTATGTGACAAACAAGACACTGATGTTAGTTCTCCTATGAAATGTTTGTTATTTTATCATAGCAGCCATAATGTGAGGAACATTTGCATCACACTTAGAGTTTCTGGTGGACTTCCCAAGCATAAAATGGTCTGGCTTCTGGTGTTTTGTTTTTCGGGTTTTGTTGCTGGTTTTCTTAAACTGATTTGGCCATGCTGTCCCTTTGCTAATGCAGAGTAGACAGCTGGCAAGTACTAAATCTAATAGAATAAGGTTGATCTTCTCTAATTAGACAGCAATATGTAACATACTCAGTGGGCCAGATGACCTTGAAAATTAAAGTAAGAATAGAGACACATTTGAGAGGAAAATATCTTTACTTGCAAGGCGTTTGGGATAGAAGAAACAAGGGGAAGTGTTCATCAATACAGCAGCCCCAACCCTCAGAATTTCCCTCATAAAATGGACTGGGATATTTTATTGCTTTTACAGGCATTTCAGAAGTGTTTGTTAAGTGTGAAGTAGAGCAAACTTGTTGGAAGTGAACCTCACCAAAATTCAGGGTCTGTCAGAAAACCTTTCTGTGATTCCATCAATCGTTTAATCTCCATCTGTAGAGCCTAATATATCCCCATCACTGTAGCACCAAAGCACTTCAAAATCCTTCATGTGTTTCCTCTCAAAACACCATGAAGGGTTGATAATATGATTATTTTTACGCGAGAAGAATTGCAAATTAATTGCAATTTTTCCTTAGGTTGCATGAGAGGTCTTAACAGTTGCATGTCACCCTAAGCAGACCACTGGGTTGTTTTCCCTTTTTATCTTTTATAATATTATGAGACCCGGGGTTTTGTTCAGGACTTTCCGTACAACTGTAAATTTTTCACTTCCTAGTGGTAAAGGGACTTTGGGTATTGGAGTGGCTGGCTAATGGGCATATACCTGACTCTAGCTATTGATGACAATTGTACATGCTAAGCAAGAAGCAGGGGTAGGCTACTGTAGACAGTGTGTATGGGTCAAGTAACACTGATTCATTCATAGATGAATACTAATGTAGCCAAAAATTCATTTTCAAGCTGAATGAGTTACAGACATAGTAAGACTATGCACGAATACAATCAATATTCTGTCGGTGTATGGGAGTGAGAAACACCTGTGTTAGAACTTGTTAGCAAACACAGGTACAGAAGGAAGCCAACAGTCGTACTTTCCAGTGCTGGACAGTTAAGCCTTGCTAGTTAGTATTCAGCCAGCAGTTTGCCAGTCCAGTGTTGCTTTTCTGTTTGCTGTCTCGTCAGAATAGTGCACATCTTACTGACAGTTTTGGTATCAAGTCAAACCCTCAGTTTTGGTTATTGAGGAGGAAAAGGCCTTTGTGATGATGGAGATGGACTACTGGCTGAGTTTTGGCATGACCTTTTCAGAATGTGTGTGCAGCATCACTGCCTTTGCTTAAGCAACACTATGGATGCAAATGGGCTGGTAGCTTGTAATGTAGTGAAGTAAACATTTAATCCTATTTGGGAGAGTAAAGGCAGTATTAGGTACAGTGCTAACCCTAACCACCATGTATTAGAGCAGGTTCTCAGACACAGTTGAATGAAGCAGTATTGGGATCCAAAGCCAAAGAAAATGGCTGAATTAAGGTGTAACTGATTCAAAAAGAGTCAAAACACATTTATGATCTAGTAATAGCCATTTTATAATAACCTCAGTTCCAATTCCACAAACTTGGATGTTTCTAGTATTTTATCCACTCACACTGCCCCTTTGAGGTCAGATTTGGAAAAGCCTTAAGTATAGTCAGCTTCAGCTCAAATCAGAGTAAGTTAGATGCCAAAGATGTAACATGCTATATAAATTTAAGTTCTTTTAAGCAAAATTCCTGTCCTTGGCCTCTCGGATATGGTGGCCCAAATTAGCAGGTCTTTTTTATGTAAGTCACTTCTTGTCCCAATTGCTCTGTTATGAACTGGGGACAATGTGGTCCCCTCTGGTACCAGTGCTGTTGGGAAAATTAGCCCATCAGTGTTTATAAAGCAGTTGTCTCCTGCAGTGCTAAGCACTTTAGAAAAACCATGTAGAACTGAATAGCTGTGTCCTCAGAGCAGGCTTTGAGTAGCGTGCAGTAAGCAGGAGCCTAGGGCTGCATACTGAGCAACAAGGAAAAGCCAAAATATTGAATAATCTGCTCATTAATGAACAGTGTTGATACTCTGCACAGAAGAAAGAAAGAGCCTTTGGAAAAACACCCTGTGCTCCTGCAGTTAAACACTATGTCATAATAATGATAGACACAGGGCTGACTGAAGGTTATATCTATCTGTGCAACTCTTACGCATGCAACTTTGGGATGTTGAGGTTGTCTCCTTTGACTGCAGCTTTTTGTGTGTAATAGGATTGATAGTAAGACAGGAATCATCTTTTGGGGGTGTTCCTATAATGCCAGTCTGCAGGGAACATGGTACTCCTTTCCTCTTGCCTGAAGGTGAGTAGGTTAAGCAAGACTGGCAGCTTCGTATGCCAAGGACTATGTGAAATATATATTGTAGTATGAGGGATTGTCATTCTACAGCAGCTGGAGTATTCACTAATAATTATGAGGTGTTGTGCATCAGATTATTTGCCTAGTCTGAGGAGGAGTAGAATCATACAAGAGGATGTTTCAAGATAAGCTGTATCTCCAGAAATGCTTATGGGTATATTAGCTGTTTTCTGTGAGGCACTGCAATAAGTTCTCCCTTATCTCCACCCAACCTCCACCTTCAGGAATGTAGGACTATAAAGAAATACAAATATCTTAAAGGAGGTCGGCCTGTCTGAAGAGAAAGGTTTATAAGGAGACAGGATTAGGGCACTCTGTGGAAGTGTCAGGCAAACTGGGCAGGAGCGCCTAGAGGAATTTGGCTTGTTGACAGTACTCACAGAAGTGGGAGTCCAGCAAATTAAGCACAAGTGAAGTTAAATTTCTCTTTCTCAGTGGTTTACAGCTTGTGATCCATGAGTTACAGCTGGCTTTTGGACTACATCAGGAAAGTTCGTATAATGCTGTGTTATGGTCTATGCATGTGAAATTTCTACAGGGTCAGTGCCTGCAGCTGAAATTTTTGGGGATCCAAAAGTTGGTAAAAGCCTACTTGTCTGTTGCATTCCTCTCATTAAGTCAATTATATGTTTAGTTTTGAAAAGGCCAAACAATGAATCAGGCTTTAAAATGGAAGAGCTGTAGGTGTTCTCAGGAACTTGGTTAAAGCATCTGGGTGCGAAAGATGGATGTGTCTTTGTGACTCAGCATGCCGCTGGGAGTGGGAGTGCCTAGAACGCCTTCCAGGGGCACAACAGATGAGACCCGCTTCTGCAGAGCATTCATTCAGAGAGACCCACATGTAGGGCCAGATATGCCCTTCCTATGGGAAAACTTTGCTAAACTGTGTCTTGCTTCCCAGGGGATGCTCTGGAAACCCTGTCCCTTGGAAAACTGAAAACTGGGCTAGGCATCATGTGGGAAAATATGCAATGGGGGAAGAGTCCGATACTAGCCACAGGGATAAGCTATGATAGTGATAGGATCTGATAGTCTTACATCCCAGGCACACTCCCAGGGCACGGTTCTTCTAACTGCAGGATGGGTTTTTATTTCCAGCATTCTACTTCATGCCCAGGAATCCTTCTGGCACCACTGAGGACCCGGGGTGTGTACTGAAAGTTAAATACTAGAATTGAGATATATCCTGAAGATCAGAGAAGGGAGTCTGCCCGTGTCAGGTGGGGATGTGCGTTCTCCTGGGTGTGTGTGTCTGTAACGCCTATTACCAGCTCTGAGAAATGCATGTATTCATCAGGAGAAAATATCCCTTTGTGTTTTTTCTTATTTAGCATTGTTTACACAGAAAATGGAGAAACACATCTTTAACCATCATGTGCTATTCAAAATTATGTCAGTACACCGTGCAGAGCTCATTCTGTAAACATCTACTCCACCATGTGGTCTCTGGGAGCTAATGCTCTTCTGCTCTGTATGGCCACTTGTACTCAGCCTGGGGCACACTGCAGTGGTTATGTTAAGCAGCCTTTGTGAAGGTTTCCAGAGCTCTAAATTAAAAATGCAGAAAGCTGGGGAGGGGGAGAGATAGTTGGAAGGGGGGATTCTGTGTAGCTGGAGTGTTGGGATGTCTTGCTGCCTAATTGCCTTAGAACACGTGGGCTTGGATGAATCCTCTTTAATGAATAATAGGCAAATGCATAAATTGTAAACCCTGAGCACCCCAACGGTGAAATGCACACTAATGAACACTCTGACTTTGATGGCAGGTGTAGAACTGATTTGTAAAATGTCGTGAATATACCAGGTTTAAAATGATACATTTATTAAAAGAAGCAGGTCTTCCATGTGCTTTCCTTGTATTCACTCTCTCACACTGCACACCTCCCCTTTCTGCATGATCTTGCAGGCTGCAGTCTCACAGCAGTTTCTTGCTATAACTCTTGCTTCGACAAAGTACAACAATAGAGACCAATTACCCTCTGTCTCCACTCTTACAGCAATAAGCCTGAGGAGGGGGGATAAAAATGAGTGCACCCCCTCCCCCCAATACCTTTTCAATTTCAAAGCCTAACCCTGTTGGTAGTGCCATTTGTGGATTTGAACTCGCTGGCTTTGTGCGCAGCATTATCTGGAGATTCACCTGGTACTGATCCAATGAACCAACGCAACCTTACAAAGCTGAAGGGAAGAGTGTAGAGTTCTCTTTGTAATAAATCATATGCCATGAAAAAGGATTTCTTTAACTCCTTTCCTCCATTATTCTCCATATCTCGCCTTGTGGAAATGGGTCTGTTAGTGAGAGACTTAGACTCACATAGCAGGAAAAATGAACAGGGGAGGGAGAACTGAAGTGACAGGAAGGCAGAGCTCCGGGAGGTTTCTGTAACTTGGAGATTCTGGAAAAAAGAAGCACAGCCTGAAAGAACAGGAAGCAGCTCTAAAAATAAACCCAGCACAGGCCTTGGTACTAAACCTTTCTTAGCTCTAGAAAGGGACAAGGGTGTTTTCATTAAGCAGCTGCACAAGAAACCCTTAAAACCAGTTGATAAGTTAAACCCCCAAAGGCAAGGAGGTTCCATCCACAGACTTGCCCAGCAAGCTGAATGCTGGTCTGAACATCTTTGGTTTTACTGAGTTGAGCTGGTAACCTCTTGAGATCTGGCTGCCTCCCAAGGAGGGAGGGATGAATACTGCAAAATGTTTCAGTTTTCCATTGCAATTTTGAAACTCATTTGCTTTGACTGAATTTGCACTGTGTTTATGTAAATTTATAAACACTGTAATAAATTTATCTACTTACAGAAAATAGAAATTTTACAAAAAGGCTGGAGCACATTTGTGAAACACAAATTCTAATTCGACGAGTATAATCACAGAACCTGATTGAAATGTACACTGAATCACAAAGCAGAAGCATAGTATGTGGTCTATAAATCTAGCAAACCCCAATGAGCATAATCCAAAATTCAAATAGTTGTTAACAGCTTACATATTTTAAATTACATGCATGTCACTTTTTGTGGTGGTAATGACTGTGACTCACAACCCAGGTTTTCAGGGTATGAATGAGGACCACAGTCAGGTAATAGTACCAGTTTGCTACTTTGCTTTTTGTAGAAAGCTCACTTTCTATGCTATATATATATAGTTTCTATATAGAATTATATATATATACACACATATATATGTATATATAGGTATTTTCAGTACTTTTGATTACACTTTTTTCTAACCCTAGAAAAAAGGTTAGTGTGTGCACCAGCATGTCATTCTTACCTGGCTCCATGTCAATATTATCTGCCACACTCATAAGACCATTCATGGGCATGGTCATTAAACCTCATGGAATGGAATATTCTCCAGTGTCTTTGCTCTGGAAATGTTCACCTCCTTCAACCCTAATTTTGAAACTGCTTTTGTCTCCTTTTGTACCTCTTGGAGTCTGTCATGTCCCCTGTTTTGCTCTCCTCCATATCCCCTTTGAAAGGTCATCCTTAAACAGTTCTTTGATATACTTTAGGTTTTTTTCCCCCTGGTTAATTTTGTACTGAACAAAATAAACCTAATCTGTAGAGGAACAGATTTATTATAAATCTAGAGAACACTCACAAGTCACATGAGAAACTGCACTGAAGCCGATGACAACGCTTGCAGTAAGAGAACAGGTCTCAAATATTGAAACAGCCTGCATTATATTAGAACGCAGCTGTTTCCCATTGTAAAGCTGCTCTTTTCAGAGTATACCAATATATCTACTTTGCCTACTCAGTGCTCAAAGCAGCAGGTAAACAGTTAAGCAATGGAAGCAGCAAGCAATGTGTAGTAGAAATCGGCTGGTTTAAGATTGGTAGGGGGAATTAAAAAGCAGTGCAAGAAGCAATTTTTAAGTTATCCTGTTCAAGTTCTTGCTTGGAAGGTATTAGCCACAAGGGAGATCACATCATCTGGGAGCAAGAGAATATAACAAATGCAGGATCCGAAATAGGCATGTGGGAGACTTACCATATGTTTTGGTCATGTCCTGATATACGTGAGCTAAGGGAGAAAGTTCTACATGTAATAGAGTCAATAATCAAATCTGAAGTACCAGGGAACACAACTTGATGTTTCCTTAGAGAGACCACAAATTGCAACAGATGAATAAAGAGAGAATGTAGAAGATACAAATTTGTCTTTAAGCAAAAAAGAAAGAAAAAGGGCTTTAAAAATGGAGGGAAGGGGGGTATAAAATTTTACACTGTTCCCAGACTGGAATGCAATAGTAATGCCTACATCAGAAGTTCAATTAATTGTTGTTACACTGATAAAGATGTGATATACCACATCAAAGACTGGCTAAATGGTATTTGGAAATTAATTTGGATTCCTATTAAAGAGAGCTCAGAGGAGCTTCCCAAATGAATAACTTGTTTGTCAAGCATTGCTTCCTTCTGTTTATAAAAAGTCTTCTCAGGCAAATACAACTATTTTCAACTCTTCTTGTTGCTTGAAATGCACAATGAGATTCATCACTAAATAGACATTCATGGCACATTCAAATACTGCAAATCGTAATGCCTTTGTATCTTACAGAAGTTAGATATTGCTTACTTCTATTCCCTATAGGGATGACTTATATAAAGTTACCTAAAAAGTCTTATATTTAATATTGTCAATCATGTCTGAATTTAAAATTTGCTTTTGGTGCTCTGTAGCTTGGCAACTTCAACATGCTTTGGACATGAACACAACGGAAGCACAATGTACTTGTTTTCTGTGACAGGGGGGCTGGAACTAGATGGTCATTAAGGTCCCTTCCAACCCAAACCATTCTGTGATTCTGCAGTGTTATTAGCTTTAAATATTCTTAAAACAAAATGCAAGTGGAAACACATTAACCATAGAAAATATGCGATTCCAGGTTGTGATCTCTTAAGCAAGTTATCCTGTTGAGTGAGCATACTGTTTTCTTGGCAACTGTGCCAAAATACAGTAAGATTCATAATGATCACCACAGTTTCTGCTTTTTGTTAAATGAAAAACTCATGCCCGTGATTCTGCTCTTACATCAGTTTTATGCCACTGTAATTCCCCCTATGTCTCTGGAAGTTTTTCTGATCTTACATTAATACTTGTGAGTTCAAAAGAAGATACGATTTAGTAGAACTGAGTTTATGTGAAGACAAAACCAAAAAGATATATAAATGTTATATGTTTTGCTTTATAGTGTGTTGGAAACAACTTTCATAGTTGTCTGTAGAACTGCAGCTGTTGGAGTATCCACAGAAGAAATCCATATGTTCTCTAGACAAGCAGACAAGTGATCACCAAGAAAAGGAGGTGGTTTTCTCCAGCACAGAAAGCGATGTGGCTCATCTGTACACCACATCAGCACTGACAGCATTGCAGAGGTGGTAGCTGCATGTTTGAACTCCCAGACAGCCTGACGTCTTAGACAGCCAAAACAGGTTGTCTAAGGCCAAGGAGCATGCCAGCTCCTCCCTGCTTAGCTTCCCAAAGGAATTTTTATAAAAGAATATCTCGCTAACTTTATAATTTTTGGTTCACAGATAAACATTCATTCATCATTTCTAGAAATGAATTTTATCCTCTGATTTCATCCTCTCACTTTTCTACGTATTTCACCTCTCTGTCTTAGTTTTTATTTGGATTTGTATGCAGCCATTTGTTTCAGCTGTTAGAGAAGTGAGGATTTTTCTTTCTTTTTGCCAATTAAACTTATGGGGTTTGGTCATCATATTCTTAGAATTTCTGTCAAAGGATAGCTCTATGGGAGTAAATCTCTATTGTTTGCATAGGTGTGTTTAAAAGATTAAGGCTGAACAGACATTCTCGTAAATAGACTAGGGATCAGTGAAAGCTCTTCTTTCCTCAAAAAGCTTTAGAGCTTGCCAGTGAAGTTGATTTTTTATTTGTTTGTTTTAAATATAAGGAAGTTGCATCTTTTCCTGGGCTTTTATTATTTGTGTGGTCTTTCATAGAATTTCTGAGCAAGAATTACCTAAGGTCCTGATGGTCCAAAGCTTCGTTTTAGATGAGAGGAGAGACTTCTCTCTCTGCTTGTATTAGAAGCCACAGATTGTCTAGGTGATCTCTGCAGTAGGAAAGGAACATTTCCCCCCTCCTATTTGTGCCGCTTTCAGCTTTTGATTTCTTCTGTGTTCACTCCAACTACACCCCTTTGAGTTTCAATGGGACTTCACAAGGAATGGGATATTACTCTTTGGGACTGGAAGCAGCAGATTCAAACTCAAGAAAATGCACTGAAATGGCAGGGCAGGAAGGAGAAGCCAAGGTGGCACACATGCTTCAATGACTGCACAATTTCATGGCCAATAAGCATTTTAACTTAGTGTCTTGGTTGGCTAACTTTTGTGTAAGCAATTGCAGGAGGGGAAGAGACTAAGGCCCTGGGTTAGTGGAACAATTACATTCATACTTTAAATCCCTTAAGCACATACTTAATAGCCATTGATTTCAATGCTCTTAACAGCTTTGCTGAGTCAAGGCCTGACTGAGGGCAAAGTAAAGGCCTGGTTCTGAAGTTTATGAATCATCCTCATAGCTATAGACCTCCAGCTAAAGCACTGGCGAGAAGAGAACCTCAAAGACCAAGGAGGTTCTTCCTGTGACAAGGTGGAAGAAGGTGAAGGATAGAGCAAGCAGATGTGCTGTTGAGGGGAAGAGGTCTGAATGACCAAAGACGTTTCAGTCTTTTGGTCATGTTATTTCTAAAAGTGGCTATTGCTGCAGGCTTTCCTCATCCTCAGAGGAGCATTTTCTTTGGTTTTTTTCCATGATAATAACTTGTTTAAAAGCATCAGCTGCAGATGTGTTTCTGCATCTGAAGCCAGAAGAGGCTACAGCCCTTATATATCCTTTGTGTGTGTTTTCTTACGTGTGTGTCTGCAGGTGCTCCCTGATGGGGTTTGATTTAAACCGGCACTGGGCAAATCCATCTCCCTGGGCTCATCCAACACTGCATGGAGTGAAACAGCTCATCATTGAGATGTACAACAATCCGGTGAGTGAGGAAAGGTGATGCCAGCACAGCTGCTTCCTGAGGTACCAACCCATTGCACAAGATGCCAGTAATTCTGATGTGGCCTAATCCGATAGTAAAACAAAATAAGAGAGAAGAAAGACAATACCACCCCCACTGCATGAGATCAGGGAACATAAGGTCCTTTCCAACCCTAACTGTTCTATGATTCTATAACATTTGTGTCTTTTAAGTCTTTTATCATCAGAGTGGAGAAAGCAAGTGAAATGAAGTTTAGCTCAGATTAAATATGGAATAATTCTGAAAGCAGGGCCCAAATTCAATCAAGCACTTCTCATGATGTCCTGAGCTGGATTCAAAACAGCAGGCCCCCCAGACTGAATTACTGAATGGCACTGATGTTTAATCCAGTGCTCCGACAGGGGTTGCTGTGTAGCGTGCAGAGCAGGAGGGGGATGATATTTGCAAATATTCTATAAACATACGCGCACACACTCGTGCTCACTCAGGGAAGCAGAGGTGTTCTTGAAGGTGAAATCTTAGCTAATCAGAAGAGATGGATTGCAGAGAATATGGACGAGTGGGAGGGAGGCAGACAGCTATTGAATGTTTGACATCAAAGCACAGAAGGATTATTGAACAAGGCACCTAAGAAAAACTGCTGAACAAAGGTAGAGATTGGGTAGGAAAAAAATCACTGCCAAAAAAGTAAGAGGAGATTTTATAGGTGATTATTTTTTCTGTATGGAATTCCTGGTATTAGTCCTTTCTTTTTACTTCCCATTATGGACATTGCTTTGGGTCTTTAATTCCCTGAAGTTTTTTTGTTTTTTAATTTTCTTAGTGTATAAAAAAACCTGGTTTGCCTTGCTAGTAAAGAAAGAGGATTCTTACCCCTGGCTACTTCATTTATAGGATAAAAGCTCCTTTAATTTAACTCCTGTTTCTCTCAATACATCTTGATTGGACTTTTTATCTTCCAACTGGTAGTAATACCTGTACAGAAAGGGTTTTAGGTACAAGAAAGATAGGTTAATAAATAAGCTCCTTACATACAGACTGAAATCCAATTGCATGGAAAATATTTTCTTAGACTGCTAATTGTTTGGCACAGGATTTGTCTTTCTGTTCTGTTTGTGCAGCACCTAGCATTCTGCCTGTGACCAAGGCTCTTAAGCCTTGCTGTATTAGAGCGATGATCATGGAAAGTACAGAAAGGAGCTTTACAAACAGCCTGGCATTTTCTCTGTTTCCTTCCCCAACCAGCAAGACATTTTTCCTTTTAGATGAAGGAAAGAACATGCAGGCTGCTTTTTTTGAGGAAAAATAGGGGTTTTTTCCAAGAAAAAAAGAGGTCCTTAAGCATTAGAAGAAGATTGGTATAAGGAAGTGCTTCTAGATAGTAAAGCAACAAATCCTGGCACTATTAATGGTCATTATCAGTAAAATGGGGGTAGTCTTTTCAGCTTTGTCCCCTTCCAGGGAAGCTTTGAAAACTCTGATAGTTTCCAGCTGCCCTGTATGTGAAGAATGAATTTATTTACTATGGTGGCTAAAATGAAAAACCAAAAGAAATGTTTGGTCAGAGTTGGTCTGAAGTGGAAATGTTCTCTTTCTCAGTCTCTCTCCGTCTCCCACCCCTCCCCAGTGAACAACCTGAGATGAACCAGTTCCAGTTCATTTCCTTCTGAGGGAAAGAAAACGGAGCCTTTCAAACACGGGAGTAACATTTCATTTTCAGGGTTATTTAATTTAGAAGAATATACTATTTAGGAGCCCTTTTTTGGATTAAACCACCAGCAAAGTCCTCGTGGCTCTTCAGAATTCATTTCTCAGTGAATTAGTTACTCACTCAAAAACTTTCTTGTCTAATTTTGTCATCCCCTAGTCCATACCAGCCTGACAGTTTTAGAGACCCTCAGCAATACAGTGTGATACAGTATGTGGGATTATTGGGGTTTCTTTCAGACAATACCAGGTTCTTAGTCCCTCTGATTGCAGTAATATTTGTACGAGCAGACTATATCCAAAGTGCTGAGACAAGATGGGAAACCACGCCAGCTGCCACAAAGAGAGGGCATGGGACTGTACATGTGCCATCCTGCTTTATCAGTGACCATATTCATTAAGTTCTTGAGATAAAAACCCACCCTGACAGAGTGCCAAAATAACAACCTGCTTTGAATCACTTCAGGCTGCAAAAGCTTTTAACTGCTCTCCAGTGTAGAGTGTAACTTTTAGATGAGTAATACATGATAGATGGTTGGCTGCATGCAAAGGTGAACCAGTTGCAGGAGGGCTGTTGTTAAGACTGCGACAAATCAGGGATTATGCATTTGAACAAGTCTGTCCTGGCACCGTCTCCTCACTTGAAGTCTTGCCAGACTGGGGGATATGGAATGAAATAAAATGCAAAGTAAAGTTCTCTGCAAAATAATGCAATAAAAAAATAGCCTACCTCCCTCTCAGTCTAGACAAGATCTGCTGTGAGGAGCTGTCCGCCAGAGATTGGATTCTTTAAAGCAGAGGCAGTTCAGTTTCATGTTGTCATTGCGGAATGGCTCAGTGCTGGCCTTTAAGATGTATTTGTTCCCTTAAATCATTTAAGGAAAACTAGCTGCTCTAAGAGCATAAAACCACATTTTAAATATTGCTGCATAGGAAGATTTTTCTTCGGCTGCTGCAGTGTAGAAGATAGGCTGTTTCCTTTGAAAAAGAGTTCATTCTGGAGGGGGAGGGTGACTGACACAGAAATAAGTGAAGTTGGTATGAGGGGCACACACAACGCCATAGCTGCAGTGATTCCAGCACTGAGTGGTCCAAGGCTGAGTACTTACTGTAGTTACTGTATAAAAATAAACCCAAGCACCTGTGGTTCTCTGTCCTGGGTTTTACAAAGAGTGCTAATTTTGTTTTTAGTGTTTCAAATTCCACAGTAACCATACACAATTTAGGAGGGAGTACATGGGTCAAGAAATCAGTGATTGATAGGAAGCTTTTGATCTCAATGTCAATGATTTTGGAACAATCACTCCTGACGGTGAGTCACTGTCATTGTGTTGGCCTATGTGAAGCAAGGGGATATTTGCAGTTGTTTCTAGTGCTGCCAGTCTTGCAGATGAGACTTAAGTGACAGACTTGCTCTTCTAGATCATGTGCTGTTGGCAGAAGACATTTCTGTCTTTAAGTACCTTTCCCTGTCCATATGCCAATCATCACTGCCCTCCCACCTCTTCACCCGATGATACGTGTAGATGGTTCCCCTGTCTACGTTGGAGCAGGTTAGCTGCTTTAGCTCAGAACATTAATGTATTGTTTAAATGAAGTCATCTGCCTTTTGTCTGGAGTATGTCAAAGGATGTTCATGTGAGCTGTTCCAACAGCTAAACTGTGGGGCCAGGAAGTTCTGCTTGGGCATGATAACACACTTCAAGTAGATGGCTGTTCAGAGAACAAATGTCTATAGCTTAGCTAAGGGATCTCATAAAGCATATATGCACAGCTAGATTTAAAGACATGAATAATCTGATTGAACTCAGCAATGTTCCTTGTGTGTTTATGGTTCAGCAGGTGCTTAAATGTTTTGGACCGGGGATAAAGTGCTCAGCCCTGGCAAGCTTAGGATATGGATGGTCTATAGAGATCAAACAGTTCTTATCTCTGAGATAACATGAAGCCTCAGAGACAGAGAGCAGCATAACTGCTTGATTGTTGGACAGGTTTCATGTGGCCATTCAGCACTTTTCCCAACAAGCAAACACACTCTTTAAAACAGATTTAATGAGTGAACTTAGGTAGTGTGTTCACTGCCAGCTCTGCCCCCTCGAGTATGTGCATTGTGGTATGGTCTTTAATCATAGGGGCTCATGTTATTCTCCGAGTTCTCCAAATGGAAAACTTTCACATAATAAGCAGCTATTCAGTGTTTTGTTTTAGCTTCAGCTTTCATTGTGCAGCCCTGCCCTGTATTTACTGTGCACTATTCAGATCCTGCTCTGAGGATAGAATTGTTAATCTCATGGGCTTTTCTGTTTTGCTCAGCGCTATACGCTGGGAGCATTTCAGAAGTGTTAATTAATTATTTGGGGAGAGGACACCCCTGTGAGAGACAAATATGTTATCCTTGTATAGATAGTAAAGGAGAGGCAGAGACAGTTATAATCATAGCTACCTACTGATTTAACATAGATTATTTAAGATGCCTGGACTCAGATTTGTTTCATGTCATTCACCAGGGTTTGATACATCTGCTATCTCATTTCTACCCCTTCCTTTCCCAAGGAAGATTGGGATAGGCTACTTCTGTCATGTGGAGCTTTTAGGACCTAGAAGACAAGGAATAGGCAGTGACTGATCACTTAGGAAGAATCCATTTCAGGTTATTTGCCCCCCTGAAATGAAATTGCAGAGATGGGATGCACTGCTCCCAGGCACTTTTTTTGCAACACTCTACTTTGTCTTCTTGCTTCCATCTTTCTTTTATTCTGCATGTCCTGTTGTCATCGAGGCTGGAATCCTACATGCAAATGATTCTTATATTAGACACTGTTCACCTTTGTGCCCTGGGTGACCTGAAGACTCGATCAAAAAGAAAAGAAAACAAAAAGCCACTCACCTGGAGTGTGCTCATTTATTATCATCTTCTTTGTCATGCACACATATACCAAAGTTTTAAATTATTTCTGCATAAGCAACTTTTCTGTTTCCATTCCTTCCTTTTGAATGCTTGATGTTGCAGCCTTTGCATACTTTTAATACTATTCTTAGTGAAAGTTTTGAGTCAAAGCAGAGCATACAGTTGAAACGAAATCCCAGCATGCTGAAATCTGAGTCATCTGCTGGGCTGGAACCTTTAGATCCACCACACAGACATCTGCCACAAGAACTGATGAATTAACTGATAGAGGATGACAGTCTGCTACTGCTGTGGCCTGGTGTGAGGGAGGGTGAGACACTGCCTGTGGGATCTGTGAGTATCAGCTGACAACAGATTTTATAATAAAGAAGGATGAGTAAACATGATACTGAAGGCTTGAGGGAGATATTTAGGGCTGAATGACACCTTTTAAGTTCTTGAGAAGGTGTTTTAAGATCCCATGTGTAGGCTTAGACTTGAATAAAAGCATATGTTTCCAACAGGCCAGGTTGGATGGGGTTTTGAGCAGCCTGGTCCAGTGGAAGATACCCCTGCCCATGGCAGGGGAGTTGGAGCTGGATCATCTTCAGGTCCTTTCCAAGCCAAACCATTCCATGATTCTGCAATTTTTCTGTCTCTGAGGAGGCCTTGTTTTTGAGCCAGGTAGGCTTGGGTATGCAAGCATTAAGACTACAGATGAATTAACATTTGTCTAATAAATCAATGTAATTCTAGATTCTGTGGCAGATTACTGCATTCCTCATCACAAAAAGAATATTTCTACTTTCTTTCAAATGTATTGAACGTACACTCTTCCAGTCCTGTCATTACCTATCTGTATACCCTTTAGAGGCAGATGATATTCTTTTGCTAGGATTGGCTTCCCTGAGTACATCATGCACCTTCACTACTGCAGGAAGACAGTAGAAATAGCTTTGGCTGGGGAAATGGCCTGGGCTGATCTCTGAGTTCTAGCTTCTTGCTTTCTCTGCTGATAAACCTAGATACCATAAGACAGATGAAGTTAAATGTCTATTGGTGTGTGGAGCAGGTTAGTGTAGCCAGTTGAAAGGAAACATATTTTATCCCTGACAGTCTGTAACTAACTGTCACTGCCCTTTTGCATGTTATTCTGATGGACTGTTGTTGTCCTCAGGTACTGTTTAGACTGTCTACTGTCAATGCTGTTCTTCAACCTACTTCTTTTCTAGGTCTTCAGTTTAGCATCCAGAGTGTACTGTCAAGGACAGCAGTTTTGACAGTGTAGGAGCCATGTTCAAAACATGACATTGTGAGAGTGCCCCATGGGCTGCACATGCAACCCCCTACTTTCTTCAATATCATGAACTTTTGTGGTGATGGAAACCAGGATTTTTGTTTTTCTAGTATCCCTAGTTATAAAGACAGTGGCATATTTTAAGGAAAGCTTTCCAGTTCCTTGGAAAACGAGGTCACAAAATGAAGACTTTGAAACCTGTATCTGATATTTTACAGCTTCCCACTGTCCCTACTGGCAGCATTGCTTTTGTTACATCCCCTCATCTCTGCCTTTGGCAGTGCTGCATCCTTCACCAGATAACTCCACATTAAGAAAAGTACAGCTGGTCTCTCAGATGCACAGACTTGGCTGGAACATGACATAAACTTGATTGTTGTTAGTCCTGCAAATTGTGTCAATCTTAGAGGCTCTACTTCCACTCATCTGGTGAAATGATGTTATTAGTATTATCATCAGTGTGATACTGGATAGTTGGCAAATGAAGTATAGTAACAGATTTTGCAAGGGTTTCACATCACACTTGTACACTTAGGCTTCTGATACTATAAGCCCGCAAGTAGTATCATCTAATCTAATGTTTGAATGACTGGAAGCAATTGTTTTCTATTTGAAAATTCTTCTTTTCCCTCATCATCTCCCCTGCTTCTGTTATAAATTGGAGTAGCCCAGTGGAATATATTTCACTGGAAAATTATAAGCTGATTCTCATTCCAGCTGAAGCCAGTTTGGATGCTAATAAATGTTTGGAAAGGCTGTGGGTTGGGGTTTGGTATTGCTCAGAAATCACACAGAGCCAAACAAATCAGCTGAGGTCTGCATCATCTGGTATCTGGAGTCATAAGAGATTAACATAGGGTAATGAGATCTGTAGCATAACACACTACCTGGCTCCATATTGCTGTTAGAGCTCTTGGACTTCCTTCCCCAGCTAAACAATACAATTGTAATGAATAATTATTGTTAACACAATATTGAATTTTAACAACCTACTAGGAAGTGATGTTCAGATAGTCCCTTAGATATCCTGAGCTGTCATTTGTACCTGATGGTTTTCACTCAGACATCAAAACAGCTATCATCAGGCATCGCATTCTGCCAATAATTCTCAACCTAATACAGTACATGTTATTCTGAGCTCCTCTCAAGCAAAATGGCCAACATGCTGCCTCTTATTTCTCTCCTCCTGAAACTGGAAGAGATTTTACCTCTTTTTATGCAGTTTGTGTTCAACTATGATAACCCTGTGGCTGCTTTCTATGGTAATGTTTGTGTTTATGCCAGTTTGTTGACACTGTAGAAATGCCCTGTATCACTTCCATCTTGCAAGTCCCTGTTGACTGAAGTGTAACTTTTTTGTATTGCAAATATAATTCTTATTTCAGTTCAGTGTTGAACAAAACAGTAGTAAGAGCAACCTTTCTTTCACTGGTGCTAGGGTGTAATTTAATGTGATGTACTGATCTGTGTCATTCTGCAGCTTTTGCTTAGAATCAAAATCCTAAGCACCTGCTACTTCCCACCTTACTGTTGGGCTAGCATCCTAAGAGTTAGTAATGCTCTAGCTAACATTATATTTCACGTAGACTGGTAAAAAGTATTTCCATTAAACTCTTCTCATTGTTTAATATGAATACATCAGGTAACTGCTGAAAGAAAGAAATGTGATGTGCAGGATCAGTTTGTTAGCTGTGGCATTTTCTGTTAAGCGATCTCATGGAAGTGGGAACAACAGTTCAGAAGAATTCCTCAGTTTCTGTCACTCAGTTTTAACAAATCGACTTCCAGTTTGCTCTGGAGTAAACATTCTTTCATAATCCACTAACATGTTCTATTTTTCTGATAGATAAAGCAGCTTCTGATGTTAGTAGCTTCCTTCCATAGCCATTTAAACACAAAAAATATTATGAGAAACTTGCTAGCCACAGAGCTAATTTGACACTAGAGTAGATTATTTGCAGAAGATGCTGAATCTTTACCACTGGAGGGTTTTATGACAGGTATTTATTGGGAAAGCTTTAGATAGATTTAATTTTCTTTTGAAGAAGTCAAATGCAGTCAGTAGCCTCTACAGATTTCTTTCTTATCTCTAATTAATCTATGATCTTTGTCCTTTCTCTTTGCTTTCAGCATGCAAACTGCCTATATGTGTATCTTAGAATCATAGAATGGTAAGGGTTGGAAAGGACCTTAAGAAAATCTTCATGTATAAAAATGTGTATATAAAAGTGAATTTAGAATTTCTCTGGTAACATCTTAGGCATCATTGACACGGTTAAATGAAGTCCCACCTGAAACTGTGAACTCCTTAAAGTGATAGTCATGGAATGGATGAGCTCTTTAGGCCACCCTATGTTAATAGCCTTATTTTTTGCAAAGACAAATTTATAACTTGGGAATTATAAGCCATATTTCATCTAGAGAGGCTTTTGGTTGGTTTTGTTTTGGTCACACTGATATGTTCATAATCTAGGTCTGGACGATGCTCCATTATACTTTTGTCACTTACTCTAGACTCTCCAGGAAATGTGTCTACAGCTACCAAATTTCTGTCTGTATTTAATGTACTAATCATATCACATTAGTGGTGGATCTCTGAGACAGGGTGTGGTTTCTTTGGCTGGTTGGTTAGGGTTTTTTGCTATCCTCATTTAGTAATGTTTGTATAGAATAGGAACAGATAAAGCTAAATTCATCTCCTAGCAAAGAATGAAATATTTTAATCCCAGAGACTAAAGACAGAATCTCATTTGTTTCAATGTGCTGATGATCCGTGTTTGTATCTGGCACTTCTAAGATGCTCTTCTCCATTAAACTCAGACACTGAAGCCCTGTAGACAAATTGTGTGTGGTTCACCATAACATCTCTAGATACGTAGCCCTTCAGTTAACTCTTCCAGTTTCTCAAATGTATTTGTATCTTATGATTGGGGCTACCTGTGTGCAGTAGCATTTGCAGGTTGCTGCTCTAAACATCTAAATCAGACACATGGTTTATTTCTCCTGTAGCGTGCCATTCTGAGAAATCTTTGTACTACTGGCTTTTGTTCGAGGCAGACGTTAGTTATGACCTCCGCTTTGCACTGATCTACTGTACACCTTATCTTTTCTTCCTTGTGTTTTATTGCTATTACACGGGACTTGCATTGTTGCTTTCTTAGTTTTAGCTCAGCAGCTCTGTCTCTTTCCACAGCATTTTAGGGCCTTTAGTCAAACCCCTCTCTTTTACCTTGGATCAAAATATTATCCATCAAAGCTTTAGTGTCCTCTCTACCATCAAAACATGGTTGTATTTTCCTGGGACATGCCTAGGGGGCTGAACACAACTCAAATATCCCTCTGAGGAAATAGTGTCTCCTAAAATAGTGTTTTGAAGATGTACAAGCATGTTTTCTATTTTTCTAGGGGCATCTGCCAGCGCCGTGCTGATGAATCAGAGCCATCTCTTCAAAGAATTTACCCCGTGTCAGTTGAGGAAAACATTCCTTTTGTATAATACACACATATTTTCTTGGTCTGAGCGTACAAGAGAGGTTCACTATGGTTTCTTTCCTCTCTCTTGCATCTTCTTTCTGCTTTCTGTGATTCTTACAGCTGTGATTTTATCGAATTCTTCTTTTAGTATGTGCTTTGGAGAGAAGGGCTTGTAATTTAAGTAGCATTAAATCAGGGATTGAGTGACACATCCAGTGCTGTGTTGGGAGCTTCCCTGAGCCTGAGATGCACGTTTAAGCTCCTCCTAAGTAATTCTGGTTTTGTGTTTCTCCTCTCTTTCTGTGTTTTCCAGTGAGACACAGGGTTTGAGAGGTTTTTTACCCACTCATGGAAAATTCCCTTTTCGCTTCTGTTACTTCCCCAAGTGCTTTATAAACTGGGTCAGAGTCAAGGTCAGTGACAAGTTTGCTTCACTCAATGGTTACATTTGAACTGATGAGCACTGAGGAGAATGAGCTCCTGAGCTATACAGCAGTCAATTCCAGCCAGCTCTTGCCATAGCTTCTTAGAGATGGGGCTTCTCACAGGATGCAAGTGGAAATGCCTGGAATGAGCTGATTTCTCCTACTTCAAACAACATTGTGAACATGCCCTTTGTTCACGTAGCTCAATTTTCTGCCTGGGATTGCATTTGCCTTTTAAGACACAGGGGCAAAGTCACTGCCAGGCCTTTTTTATATAATACAAAAGAGCTCTTAGTATTCAAAAATGTTTTACAGACAGCTGGCCAAGTGTTTGACCTAACTATATCTGTTAGTGCTATTTTACTGGCTCACGATAGCTGTAATAGAGGCTTACCCAGCCAGTGGACAATTAACCCAGTGTATGCAATGAAGATGGGTAAAGTGAAATGCTGATGTTAAATGAGGATATTGACATAATAGCATCTCAATCAGTGAGCACTGGAATAGCAGTGTAAAATTACCCACGAATAGTAGAGGAAACCAAGCCAGTGGAGGAGTGACATTATGGTTAAAAGAAAGCTCAGAAGCAAAAAAAGGGATGGAAAAGGGAAGAAAAAAGGCAGGGAGTGAAATCATATCAGCAAACACTGAACAATCTTAGAATCTCATGCCGGAATGGAATAGTAACAGTAAGCTTTATAATATGCTCAGAATTGCAAAAGAAGCAGTGAGGACTCCGAGTGTAATGATAGGAACTGATTAAGTGTCATCATTTAATGTAATGTAGAAGCTATGTTTATACACTTTAAAAATGACATCTTCCTGAAGCAAGAAATCAAAGAATCCAAAAGCAAAGACTGGATTTTTTTTATCCCTGAACAAGGATTAAGCCTTGATCGAAGATGTACCTCTCAAAGGATCATTCTGTAAACACACTCAAATTCATCATTCCTGGTGGAGTGCAAAAGCCAAAAAGTCCTTAGACAGGCACACACTTCTGAATGGGGACCAACATAAAATGGAAAAGAAAGCTAAAAGCAGTAGCTAAAAGGGCAAAACAGAACAAAATAACACTTTCAGGTGTCATGGCAGCTATATAAAATCACCTTTGTATGAATGCACTTTTGCAGTCTTACCATCAGTAAGTACCATTACTAAGTGTATTTCCCCTATTCAAAAAACTCCACAACTTTATGTGAGGTTGCATGAGAAGTTAGCAAAGGGGATTATTAGACTGAAGAAGGCCATTAGCATTAAAGACCACCCTCTGAAGTGCTGCTCAAATGAACTGAGGAAAAAAACCCAGTATACTCTGGCAAGCTAAATGCAGAAAACATAATAATAGAGGACAAAAACAATTTGAAGAATAACTTGCTGAAGGCGCAAAAACTAATAATGAAAACTTTTTCAAACATATCAGAGGCAAGAAGCCTGCCTGGAGGTCTATAAGGTTGATAGATGATGAAGATGTAAAAGAAGTGCTCAAGGAAAATAAGGTCTTTGCAGAAAAGCTAAATGAAATATTTGCTTTGGTGTTCACTGTAAGGAGCCTAGAGGGAATTCCAAAATTAGAGCTGCTTTCTGTAAGGGACAAGTCAGATAACATGTATAACAGTGGTTTAATGGCATGTGTCATTTTGGAAGAGGAATTTGTACCTCGTACACCACCTTTTTGGGGGGGGAATTGACAAACATGAAGATAAAGGGAATCCACTACCTGCTGCATATTTTGAATTTCTGAAAAGCTTTGGCACAGCTGTAAACCAAATGATTTGAAATAAATTAAGAATCCAAGCTGTCATTGGATGATATGGGCATCCTTCTTTACCATTAAAGACAAATGAAGCTAAAAATGAGTTTTAAAAGTGCGTTTTCACATCGGATGCAAGTTACATGTGTGGATTGAGGGAGATTATTCAAAATATCCATTAATTATTCAGGAAAAAAAGAAGGAATAGATTTTTCTGATGGTATACAATTATTTGATGCAGTCAAAGATGCATCGCAGAAGGATCTTATGATACTGTATGGTAAAGTGGCAGATTAAGTCCAGCGTTAATAAGTGCAAACCCATTTGTGTCTCTTTGTGATGAAAAGGGAGGAAAGACAAGTCGAAGAAGCAGACAATAGAAAGTCCAATGCGAGTTAGTGATATAATAGCACTTGTGAAAGAAGCTTATGAGACAGCTTCAGAATAACCCTATCAATGATCAGCTGCACTCAAGAAGACAAAGACCATGTTACATTCATCATTTTGATACTTCGTGTTTACCTGCATCTTGGAAAAAGACAATCTTATCTCAGAAATAATGAAATAAGGATTTTCTAGAGAAAGGTAAAGAAGAAAGAAGGCAAGAAGTTTGAAAGTATTTGTGTATGACAAAAAAATTATGTAGTGCAGGCCCTTTGGCTTGGAAGAGAGATATCTGAGAAGGAATAAATTATTTTTTTCATAAAAAATGTCAAATATATAGAAGTTATCTATAACAGAGAAACAAGAAGTAATCAGTCAAAATCTATTAATGCTGTTCCCCTAGCTGGGAGCTCCAGAAGCTGCCAAAAATAGGGTTGCTATTACTTGAGGAAGCATTGTTCATATTTGTGCTTTTGCTTGCATTGTTTTCTTAGACAATCTGTGCTGTCCACGTCCAGGGATCTCTGTGTGACTGCTTTTATATGTGTTCCTTCATGGCAAAGAACATGGTTTATACTCCTGCCCTCTGACAGTCTTTTGTGCTATTCCCAGAATAAAGTAGAAGGGGGTAGCTGTACAACAGCTGGATTGGCACCATCAGTTTTATGGACAAACAATAGCAGTTGTTCTGCCTAAAAGAAAGCTCTGTTCTTCCCTTCTGATTATCCTGTGTACGTCTGCATTCTTGTAATTTTGGTGCTTGAGGCTACCTGAACCTTAATGGAGGTAGTATGCGGTGCCATGCAATATCATTAAATTCACAAAAAGTATGTAAAATTGTATTTTGAATAGGAAGAGGAAAGTCCACAAACTGTATGATTTCCCTAGATAAAAGAGCATTATTCTCAGTGGAAGCCATTATATTGCCTTTGCGGCAATACACAAAGGTATAGGCTAAGTCCCTTGATTTCTCGGCATATCTCATTCCAAAATAGTAATTCCAAATAATCTGGTAGATAGGATTCTCCAGTGCTTATTTTTATTTTGTGCCTGTTTTACTGTGTCATCCAAAGGCTAGGCCTGAGAACAGGAATCATGTGAGAAGAACCCAGCAGCTGCCTAAAAGCTTAAAGGAAAAGTATAGTAACGAATGGATCCATTGGGGATATTTTAGGCAGATAAGCTTTAGTTACAGAGTAGATGACTAGAGCTTAATAAATAATACTGTTTCTCTTTTGAAAAGTATAAAAGATATCCTTTGTGATTCCAAGTTGCCAGGATCTTTGCCTTTTTGAAAACTCATTCTATGAGAATTATAAGGAAGCAGAGCTGCTTCCAGTTATTATTTTTCCTAAACCATATATACTACACTTTTAGACTCATAGGCGTCAAAACCAGCTTAATGCAGGCTGGATTTTGCAGGCAGCAACCCTGCAGTTTTGCATATGTTTTCTTGATCTAGAGCCCAGTTTAAGCTGTTGAATGAGGTCTGTGTCTATAATGTTCCCTAAGTGCTATTATGCAAAGAGATTGCTTATTTGAATCATTAATCAGTCTCTAGATGGCTTCAAGTTCTTATATTTCATGGCTGGTTTTCATGATGTATGTGAACTATTCATAGTATTACTCAAGCTGCACTGGAACAAGACTTAATTCCTATTCTTGTTAAAGCTTCTCTGCTGACTGTTTTCGCTAGTATATGCTTAGAAACTATCCCAAACCCAGAAGAATACTATGCAAAACAGCTGGAAAAGTTCCTCAGACTATTCAAGTCAGGGTTAACATGATAGATTGTTGTTTGCTGTGTGATGCGGTTAGTCATCTTTTCACAACCTGTTTACTATGTGCTTTGTGAAAAATCCAAGTAAAATGGATGTATTAATTAGCAGAAGTTTACTTTTCCTTTTGTCAGGAGATTCATTGTGATGCTGGAATTTTACAGCATCAAAGTTAAAAATAGTTCCCATCTTATATGAGTATTTTGAAAGTTTCTAGTTGCTGTCTTCTGCAGTGCTGACACCAGTGGATCAATAGGTTTTTAAAACCAGACCTGAATCACCATGATAATCTAGTCTGACTTACGAAGTACTAAATATCATCCATCATGGTTTTCCTAAATGGGCATCAAAGTCTGAGCTTCCTCAACTTCTCGTGCCTTAGCTGTTAGAGAGACTGATCTAAAAGAGCTTAGAGAGTTCATCTTACAAGAGCATCTGGAATATCAAATCTTTCTCCAAATATCTTCAAAACCCCATCCCTGTGCTGGTAAGGTTGTTAAGATATCTTTTTTTTTTTAATATGTTTTTTTTCTCTTATTTTTTGAAACAAATTATTTCCTTTCCTGTTCAGTATATCTACCTTCTAGGAAGTGACATATAGGAAACCGCAATGTAGAGAAGGATTACTGATCTGGGTCACTTTGATGGACTGAGCTGCAGAATCTGAAGATACTTCATGCAATAAGTCCATCTGAGCGTACAGAAAGCTAGGGCTACTCCAACAAGTGAGCTGCTTCCTTCAGTTCTGTTGGTGTTGCTCATGTTCCATTGTGACTTCCTTAGAAACAATGCGGATAATTATTTCACTGTTTCTCGAAACACTGTAAGAAGAGGAGGAAGGATCGCATTATGAGGACTGGTAACCCTTGGTTCACATAAGCATATGTGTGGGAGAAAGAGGGTTGCCTGAGCATAAACAGCAGCATCTAAGTGAAGATAAACATGCACCATAGAGAGTTTGCAGCAGAGAGGAAAAGTGAACGATGTACTTAATATTGCTGGAAAAGGAGCAAAATAATTTGCATATGAAGTTTGTAAAGTGAGTACAGCTTTGGTCCCTCCATCATGGTATTTTGGTCTGGTTTACAATTTTAATGTGTTGATATGTAGAATTCAATGGGAGGGTCAGTGGTTTTTTATGCTTTTACTCAACAACGCAGCAGAACATGTAATGCTATAAATGTTATTACTTTATTCTGTTAAATTAGGTTGTTGTTTTAAATGTTTTTTATTTATGGACTGTCCCCTAAAAGATTATTTTCTAGCTGTAAAAATGTCTTGCATTTAGGTCTGGATTTTCAAAAGCAGCTTCTGAAATAGAATCCTGTCCTGTCTCATTATATCTTAAATTCAGAGTTCTAAAGTTTAAAGGCAAGTGTGGAATCAGTTTATGACCTACTGAATTGTTGTCACCTCTGAAAAGACCCCATTAGCAAAGTGCTCTTTAAAGGTTGTTTACTTAGATATACATCAAGAAAAATCTTTTTCTGCTCCGAGTTCAGCTAATCTATTGTTTTGTATTTTTGGAAAATAAACTGCCTTCATCTTTGTATTGGTCTTCTGCTGGGGAATTTGTGGTGGTTTATGACTTCCCCCAAAAAGGGTACTCACTGCAGAATTAAATCTCAGCAGTAGATTTAATCCTCTCCGATGACTTGTAGTCTATGGAAACATTATTGCCTTCGCTTGGTTGGCGAGTCTGCCCTTCAGGAGTTGGATGTTCTTCTCTTGCTGCAGTTAACTCATGCAATAGAGACGGTGTTTTATTCTGTTTATGTCCCTTGATAATGGCTGTATTGATCTGGCCTGATGTAAGCAGAGGTTCACAGTTCGCCAAATGTTGCTAAGGGTACCAGACTATTACTGCCGCCAGCAGACACATTCCATCATCCCTCACCCTCCATGTGTGAAAGCCAGAGCAGCAGGATGCCACATGTTGGTGACTCAGGAAAATGGCGTGTGTCAGTATTGGCAAATGTCAGACCTGGATACTTCTAAAATTAGAATGTATATTTTGTCATGTTTGTTTTGTCGGCCAAGCAAAGCAGGAACGTTTAAATGTTAGCCTAATTTTCAGTTGTTTGGAAATGAAAGCCGTGTTGACAATGCTGTGCAAGAACACCTATGAATTTTGCTTTCATATAAGCTAAACATTCATTTCCTTTAAAGAAATATTAATGTTGCTGAAACTGACCTACTCTACTCTGGGAGCAAGAAAGACGAGGAAGGTGGTCTGTTGTCCAGCCTGACAGCTCTGGGCAAATGACTTAATTATCTCATTGCTTGCTTGGTTCAACAAGGAATTTTCCCTAGAAGGCAAAAGCTAAAAGAAAAGGTTTTGGGCCTAAATTCTTACTTGTGGTACCTCAAAGCACAGCTGTAGAAATGAGAACTGAATCTCCTAATACTGCTCGGGGGACTTGGCTCTTTGTTTAGAAAACAATTTGAATCTGTCTACCTGTTTTCCTAGTACGAAATCCCAGTTGTTTTTTGAAATAAGAATTATTCTAGCTTTGTAATGATGAATATGTCACATCATGATGGAATAATTTGACAGGTTTTAAACTATTTTTAACAGCAAGAGGCCTGAGACTGTAGCTGGGAAGGGGTGGTGGTGAGAGAACAGGACTAGCTATTACATTATTGGGTTGATCTTTTTCCCAGTGTCCAAGAGGAAGGAGAGATTAGCTGATTTAAAGGGCAAACTGTTTGTTTTTTCTCTTGTCCTTGAGAGCTGGAAAATGCTGATTGCTTGATCCCATCTCGTCCTGGTTCTAGTCTGCTAATTCCAAAGATCATTCTCCAAGTGGCATGGTTACTTTCTAACAAGATTAGAGGGAGAGAGGCAGTGAATTGCTCACTTGTACTCCAGAGACCCTTGGAAAGCGTGATTTGGAGCGGGTTGGCTAGAGGACATAGCACAAAGAGACCCGTCCCAACCTAGTATATTATTGCAAACATTTTACATCCGTCACAATCCTGGATTGTTCTCTGCAATATCAAATATTTAGCAGTTATTGGCTGTGTTAGTCAAACTGATATATACCACTGTTGTATAATAAGGTGGTATTCCGTGTAGTGTTGAATTCTGCAGTATTGTAATAGAAAAGGGCAATGAAAATTTATACCGTAACAGACATTGTGATTTTATGTTATTAGTGAAAATAACTTCAAATGCAGTTTGCTAGATCTGAAACACAGAAATTCATCCAAGTGAAATATTACTTCAGCTTTCAGTCTTGTTTCTGAGCATGCCAGTATCTTCTATTGAAGTCAGTAGAAGCTGTAAATGGTTACTGTGGCTACTTCTAGCCATTCAGATTGATTTATCATCTGAACCCATTAATATCTGTGCTGAGAGCAGTAGGAAATGGGTATGCGTATGTGTCTATACATATATTACACCTATAATATGTTTTTATTTATATTTATTTATTATTTATATATATTTATTTATTATTTATATTTATTTATTTATTTATATTTATACGTTGTTTTCCTGATTATGTATTTTGCAGGAGTATTTATCTGCATCTCTTCCCTGTGGAGTTCAAAAGTATGGTTGGATCTAGTTACACTGTAGTTCAGGGAGCGACTAGAGCATTTGGAATAAAGCTTGAGAGTCATTTACCAGGGCATTACAAATACTGTGGTCTGCACCAGGTACCAAGGCCCAAAATGCCAAGGAAAAGCTGCCATATGGCTCTGCAGGCTGGCCAGCATCAAAAGGGTCCATGCTAATTGGAGCACAGCCCTTCAGTTAGCTGTAGGGAGCCATCCTGCAGGATCTCCGAGACTGGCTGGATGACCTGATAGGAATTTTCCTTCTCTAACTTGTGTGATGGGGAGTTGGCTGGATTGCACTGCCAGCTGCCACTGTCTTTCAGGACCCTATAGGGAGAATAAAGTTGGCTCTATACCCTGGCTAACTTTGTTAATAAGGAAGTTGATGCCCTCTTGAACCGCACTGGGACTAGATGAGGTACTTAAGGTTTTATTTGTCCTTTGGACTGGACTGGTAGAACAGACTGCAGACAGAACGGATAGAATTATCCCTGCCTAGGTATAGTTTTCACTTTCTGCCTCATGCAGTAGTTGTAATGTGTAGGTGAAGCTCAAAAAGTTTGCTTATGGGATTGTTACATTTCACAGAGAGGGCAGAGTGATACTGATTTACCTCAGGGTATGCAAATATTTAAAGTCATCCTGAAATCAGTACTCGCTTCTTGTGTACTCCAAAACCCCCTCAGATTTACTGCTTGGCTGTTTAGACTAAGTGTTAGAGTTCTTGTCGGTACCATGTCTGGGTTTAACCAAGCCTCTACTCAAACCTTAGCCCTGTCGCTTGTCCATTGAAGACTTCAACCCTTTGGTCAACAGACAGGGGAAGTATGCACACAGGATCTTCTAATGCATGCTGTAGTCCCCCTGTTCCTGGAAATGGCCCTCTCGTGCCTTTCACATCCAAGTTCCTGGCCATGGAATGACCATGGAAGCAGCTAAACTCCTTAGGAAGGCTCCTAGAAGTCTGCTTGAGGAAAAATGCACTCTGTAAGTAGTTTTTATCATGACTTGTAGGATGAGATATAAATTGGGAACAACACATTAGGGGGGGAAATTATTTTCAAAGCCAACCATAAATATAGAGCTGCTTATTTTTGCATAGGTATTTTGAGTCAAATTTCTCTGTTCTGCCTGTCTAGAAAGCATCTCTACATCCATGCTGAAGATTTGAAAGACAAATGGCATGATTTTCATCAGTTCTGGGTAATGGAAAGTGCACTTGGTTTCTGAACGTCTGAAAATTATGCTCCTTTGACTGTCTCAGTCATGAACAGCATATAGCTAGTTCTGGTATGCAAGCGTGTGGATGCTGCTGCAGCTTTCTCTGAACTTTATTATTTCTGTACCAGTAAACTCTGCTTATTTTAACTTTCCTCTGCTCATCTGAACTAATTATACTTTGTAGTCCATACTTTTATCACAGTGCTACGCAGTCCCTGTGCGTTTAAATTAAAGGATGAGGGCAAGACATAAAAATTAAGATGGTGAAGTGACTTATGTTAAACTAAGAACACGGAAAGGGCCAATTTGGTTGTAACAGTTTGACAGCAGAAATTATATGTGCAAAAGGTGAGTATTTTTAAGATCTGCTTTTTTCTTCCCTCTCGCAGTATCTTTAAAACTGCCTCTGGTAATGGCCTTGAGGATTGTAGCTCTTGGAAACAATTCACAGGCAGGATATGTATGAAAAGCCTTGCTGAAATTTCGCTGAAGGTGCAAAAGGACAAATAGTCAGTCAGACAAATGCAGACAGAAGGGCAAAGAGAGGATGTTAGCTTTCCCCTCAACATCTTGTAGTAGTAGGCATTTTAAAGCAATTTTGAATAACCTCATAGAATATGAGGGAAACGGCTTTACTGTACATTGGGCAATAACTGAGTAGGTTTGACATATCTTGCGAGGTGACACCCTTGGATGTAATAAAGTGGCTGTATTAAATTTAGGAGCAAAATAAATAACACACAGGTTATTAAACTCCCTATGTTATTCATGACTATATTGTATTCAGCAAAAATTTCTATTCTTAAATCTGCCGCAAGCTGCCATGGAAAAATCAAGTCTGTCTTATGGAGCAATGCAGGAGTCCAGCGAATGCCATGGCAGGCACCTGGCCAGGTTATTTTAAAGCATACAGAGCCCTGCTGATGCATTGAGGTGGTATGCTAAGAGAAGAAAACCTTCTAAGAAACAGTTCATTAGACTTCTCAGGGGCGTTGCTGACTATTCCTACGTTATTATAGGAGGGGGTGACCAACTTGTCTCCTTTGAAGACGTCCTTTTATCCAATTGCCAGCCAAATGGGGGATCTAGAGACAAATGTCAGAAAGGAAAATGAGTTACAAATTTTGCTTGAGGGGCTGCTTGGTGCCAAGTGGCCTTCAGGTATTCAGTCGCCTGACAGCGGCACTTCACTGCTTGAAGGAATCTTAGGGCTATGTGTGAGGGATAGATAAGAGTGCTTAGGAAGAAATGGCATTAATTCTGAATAGAGATGCATCTGCAGCCTCCCTACTGGAATATAATCCTAGCAGTTCTGGGTTATTTCAATCAACCTTAGAAGACAGCCTCTTAAATCTGGCCGTCATTCAAATGGATTTGCCCACTGCAGCAGTACCACAGCCACAACCAGCTGTGGAGCATGCTGCTATCTCCACCACAACAAGATGATGCATTGATTTCTGTGTTAAGCTGCACCTACAGAGCCAAACGAAAGCAGAACAGGAAGGTGAGGCTAATTTGAGGGGGAAACGGAGGGAATCAGTCAGGAATTCAGTGAAGCATGTACCTTTACTGGAGTCATTGGGCCATGAGCATGTCATGGTTGGCTGGGTCCATGTAAGGAAAACTAATCACTGTTGTTACCAAACCTGCCTATTTTGTTATCTGGTCAAATTCTGTCCCCTTGTGACTGTATTTAAAGATCAAAGCTTATACCTGACACATTTGAGCAGAGAGACCTTTTCAGTTTCCTACTTTTTCTTTTCTAAGAAATTGATGTTTTGAAAGTTAGGTCTTAAGTTTCACATCCACCTCGCACTGGATCAGTCTCCAGGTTCACCCACCCAAAGTCAGTTTATAAGCCCTGCCAGCAGGAGGAAGAAGGTGAATGTGCTTTCGCTTCTCTCCCTGCATCATTTGGTAAAGGAACGAGCAGATTCCTTTTGCTGTAGGTGGTTCACAGGCTTGAAAATGACTTTTTACGGGTGCAACAAATGTTTCGCTTTGTGTCAGGAGCTGGCCTGTCCCTTTGGATATTGAATGAGCAGATGCCTAATTAGCCTATTATTTATCATGGTTGAGATAGCTGAATTTTGATGAAAGAGACTTTACTTTAATCACTGATTCATGACACATATGCTCATATCGTGTATTAGGCTGTTTAACCTTCCACAAATATAGTTGCCCCATGCACCCTTTTATAAACACCCTGGCAACTGCTCTGTCTTCCTTCATTCTCTGTGAGGGGAAAGCTTGGAAGCTCCCAAATTGGTCCTTTAGTGCCAATAATTTGTGTGTCAAATGCGAGCAGAAAACACTGAACGGCACCAGGGCGCTGTGTAGCTTAGGCATATTGCTAGTTTTTAGGGGAAAGAAGAGTTGCCTACACTGGGGTGGAGGGGGCTTGTTCTGAATCCTGCCATGCACTGCCTGAGTCTGGAAAGCTGAGCTGAGGCATCCCAGAGAACAGGTTTCTCGGGATACCCCTGTATTTTTGGGGCAGTAGTGAAGCTGTAAACCCAGAAGGACAGACAGATGGAGATGGGATTGTTCCAGGCTTCTTTTCCACTGCTCCCAGCGTGGTTATGTTAAACCCTATCACCCTCACTTGTTTCTTTTCTTCTCTGGAACAAGTATTGCAGACTCTTGAAGGAGGGACAGCACTAGTCTGATCACTTTGAGGAAGCTGCATCCCCACATAGTAATAGCTCCTTCCCATATTCTCTTTCTGGTCTCCACTCCTCAGCTGATTGTACTTTGCTATCAGAAGAGCTAAGAAGAAAGTGACACAAGTTTCTGTGTCAGAGAAAAGATGAGCAAGATTCTGCTGATGAGCTGAGCTGTTCTGTGCAACCATTCCACAGTGGTTTTACAGCTGGAGGGCTCCTTAAACACTAGCTGAAGCTGCTTTAAGTATGTGCCAAACTTCTGTTTGGCTCTTATGCTTCCTGCTTTATCAGGCACAGGATGCCTACCATACATCCTGTGGTTGGAGACGTGAGGAGCCCAAAGAGGCAAAGCTGTAAAAACAAGCTGGATAAACAACAATTGTATTTAGAAATCTGAATAATTGTTGGGTCTGCCTTGTTGGGAAGAGAAAAGGTTCTCTGTTTGGTGTGATAAATGGCACGTTCTATGTAATACCAATGATGGATGCAGCCTGAAAGGTCAGGGGAATTCCCAGCACAGGGTCTGACCTTTATTTTACTCAGTTCTCTGCACCGAGTTTAGAATAAATTCACCGGCTGGAAGCAATCTACCACTGGAGGTTTTATCTTTGTGTTTTATTTTAGAATGAGCTCTTTTGCTTTAAATTCTTCTCAGGGATTTTTATTTACTGGGGGGGAGGGGGGGAAGGGGGAGTGTGTTCTTTGGGGTTTGTGGGTTTTGTGGGGTTTTTTTAGTAGCAGGAGGAGGTGAAGAGAAGGGAACATCTTTTAAAAGTATTTGGAAGATTTCAGAGGCCAAACAAAGAGGAGACATTTTCTCTTTTGGAGCTTTGAGATTAGTCATGCTGCTGTCTGTTTGGGAAAAGTGTTGATATAATAGAGAACCCAATCTTGTGTTAATATGTATGGACTGATACAGCCTTCTCTGTGCTGCAGAAATCCTTCCAACTGTAATAAATTGGAAACCCTTTATTCTGAGAAGAGCAATTATCAAAATCCAGCATATTTCTCTCCCTCCCTATATAAATAACAGTCAACTAACTTTGTGCTCTCTTCTAGATATTTTTGACTTGTATAAGCCCTGAAGAAAAAGAGATTTCTTTAGTGTTGACCAAAGGTTCAGCAGTGTGAGTCAACTGGAATAAGTTAAGGGAAAAACTTCCCTTACTATGGGTTTTATTAGACTGCTGGAGAAGTCTCCCAGTTAAAACAGAAAAAGGGATTAATTTTCTAAGTGATTGAAAACTCACAGAGAGGCTCTCTGTATATTTGCTGTGTTCGGACCATGACCCACTATTTAGTAGTTTAGGAGTTAGGATAACATGGTCCTAAATAAGAAGATATGCACTGGTGGAGGATATGATATTGGTATGACTCAGATACTTCTGGAGGCAGTGGTGGGCCTATGCCCACTGTGAGCTGAATGAGTAATGTTATGTCAGTATTTTGAATGAGGAAGCTGCATTACAAAGAGAATTAGAAACTGTACTTTATTCTCTGAAAATGGATATACAGCAGCAGTTGAAGTCACCAGGAGAGAACACAAAGTTAGAATACAGCTGAAACTGTTGCTTGCCCAGGAAAATTACTGTAGTAGTGTGGATTAAGAGCAGCCCTTTCTCAGGCCAGTAAGTACAGTGTAGAAACCGGCTGCCTTCTACCCTGAATACTGTTGCACAGTATTGTCTGTTCATCACCTGCAGTTCTGTGAAACTGCTTTACAGAAATGTAAGAAAGATTTGTTAGACTACACAGTGAAGACTTCTGGGAGACATGAGGGTATTCTTGTGGCGTGAAGTGTAATGTTATTGTGGCTGCCGTGGCTTCAGAAGAGAAAAGAAGCAAAGACTTTTGGGAGGAGAGGTAGCAATTTTTCTTAGCCCAGCTGGTATTGTTGGACAAGGAGGACAAGTTTGTCATTGTTTTGTGACGCAGACACTCTGCCAGCAAGTTGCATTTGATGAATCGTGCCTGGTCCCTGGAGAACCAGGGTGGATTTTCATCTGAGAAATACAGCCTTCTAAAATGCTATTTAAACTACGTGTCTGCTGGCTTTATAACCAGGTGTTCATAACAATTTGTTCAACAGTTTGGGGGTCTCCTGAGCATAACTTGCATCTTTCACACACAGTATGGTGTTTGTGAAATAAGGCATGGAGGGGCCATCTTTCTTTTCTAAAAATATCCCATAGGTGACAAAGGTGAGGAGCCTGTGGCATCTGCTGGACATCTTGTTGGCTGCTGTCCTCAGACTGGTCCTGAATCACTTGAGAGAACTGTGGTTTCTCTGCCCCAATCTCACCCCAGGATGTTTTTGATCATTCATACCCAGAAAAGCAGCCCAGCCCTAGTGATAAGACTGCCCTTAACCAGTTTTGTACCAGTCCTAATGAAGATCTTTCTTTTTTTGATTTAAAGTTTGGGATTCTCTAATTGGATGGTAAATCATTTATGCTTAAGAGAGCATATCTTTCAGGAGAAACTCCCACCATAATCCCACTGAAAAGCAGGTATCTGAAAACCAGTGAGAACTGCAAAACATCCCCTTCCGTTTTCTTGTGATTAATTTCCCACTTATGTTCCAAATTCCTTCAAAAATGCCTGCATTTCAAAGCTGAAATTCAGGACAGCACTTGCAATACAGAAGCCTTTGTGTTTCCTGAATTTGATCCTAAATTTGAGAGTGTTGCATAAATCGGAGGATACTTTTTAATGTTCATTTGGCTTGTTCAGCCATTGAAGTAGATTCCCATCTGTGCGCTCCTGAAGACACCATCTTCAGTTTGTTCCATACAACAGATGTTTGTGAAAGATGCTTGGTAGGCCTATTTCCAAAATCCTGTATTGAAAACATGATAAAAGAAATGATTTTTTTATAATCAAATGAATTAGTTTCTACCTTTTGCATATGGCAAATCCTGAAAAGAATTAACTTTGACCAGTTAATCAGTACTAACATTTATTACTCAAAATGTTATCCCTTCTGATCTGACAGGCTTGTTTTGGATAATTTGTCAAAGATGACAAAAAGGCTCATATGCCTCTCGTTCATTTTGACCTTTCTTACTATTAGGAAATTAATTTCAGAACTGAAACAAATGTATTAGTGTTGTCATTTAAGGGAAAGAAAAAAAAGAGATGAATACCTTGCCTTCAAGCTGTTTCTTCATATTAATCCATCACACTGTAACATGATCGCTTTTTGACACATAACATCTTACCAAGACACTTTCGACATTCACACCAGCTCTTATTAAATACTGCACATAAATTCCAAGTGTTGGAATTTACTGATAGAAAAGGATGAATAATAGAAAGTATACATACGGGAAACACATTGAGGGGAGAAAGGTTTTCTTTAGTGAAAAGTTTTATCAGGTCTGGACATGTGGTTTTGTGATTGTCAAGGGTAAAACCAAGCAAATGCTCAGTTTTTCCTTTCATAATGTTTTATTTTGTAACTCACCAAGCAGGAATCGATAAATTCTTGCAATAAATACTTCGTAGCTTTCTAACTGAGGATATTAAGGTGTTCTTTTAGTTTTGCTTAGTGGAGTTTGCAAGTTCTGATCCAGCTGGATTTCAAAGCCTGGAACTGCATTTTCTTGTTGTTGTTGTAGCAACGTTAGTTTTCCTCTATGTCGTTTTAATATTTACTGCTGTTTACCCATAATTCCCACCACATCCTCCCCCTAAATTGCCTGTAGCTCTTGGAAACGTGTCGGTAGGTGCCTTACTGAATAACAGTCATGAGCGGTCTCTTTCATCCTTTTCAGTTATTTATCAAAGCAAGCATTTGAGCTATATGGACAAATTAAATGATGCACTACTCCAAGACATAAAGAACTACAGACTTGCTAAGCACTGGTGGCTGTCAAGCACAGTCGCTGGGTAATGTTGAGTTGGATTCACAGTTGTTAATGAGGGCTTAAGCCTGGCAGGGTTTGAAGTTCAGATAGAATCTGAATAAACGCTTAAACATTTGGATGCTTGTTCAGAAGAAATCTTATCTACTTTATTCTTTATATTGATATGTCTGTTAATCTGTGCTGCACAGCTTTAGAAAACTTCAGCAAAGGTTGTGATGTAAGAAAGAATGAGAATCGCACTAATATGTTATTACGATGCCTTTTTAACCGACGTGCTTAGCATGGCTTTAGAGAGTTACATTCATCATGTAACTGTATTATTGAACCTTTGGTAACCTTTTTGAATTCTTAGTAACCTCCTTTGCGAATTCCACCTTTCCAGGAAATGCACTTAATATGTGGATTTTAAATCGATGGTTCAGGGGTAGACTGGATCAGAAGGGTCACATGAGGTGCATTTTAAATACCACGTGGATTTATCACTCAAATATTATCACATTGGAACAGCAACACCTATTATTTTGTAAAGATGAGTTCAGCAAAGTGCCAGATATGCGCGGGGGACAGTTCTGTTTATGCAGCTATCAGCAGCTGCTTCTTTCCATTTTTCATAGCTTAAATGGAAGGCAGACTCCTGAAACTAAAGGACACATTTTGTTACTGCTGGTGCTGCTGTTTTCTTGTACCATGAGATCACAGTAATGAAAATGTTGAGAATGATTTTTAATGGGAGGGATATACAACTCAGTTAAGGGAAGGGAGTTGCACAAGGACAGAGCATCTGCTTGCAGTGGAGCATGATGACATTCATTGTGCTCAGGTCTGGGGCCCACAGCACAAGAGGGAAGTTGTGTGAGTTCCAGTACAAGACTGTGTGAGATCCAACACAAAACTGTTGTAGTGAGTTGAGAGGAGGCCACAAAGATGCTCAGAGGCCTGGAGCACCTCTGCTATAGAGACAGGCTGAGAGAGCTGGCCTTGTTCGTCCTGGAGAAGAGAAGATTCCAGGGAGACCTTAAAGCAGCTCCCAGTGCCTAAAGGGGGCCTGTAGGAAATCTGGAGAGTACCTTTTTAAAAGGGCCTGTAGTGACAGGACAAGGGGAAATGGCTTTAAACTGACAGAGGGGAGATTTAGATCAGACACGAGGAAGAAATTCTTCACTATGAGTGTGGTGAGGCAGTGGCACAGGTTGCCCAGAGAAGCTGTGGCTGCCCCATCCCTGGCAGTGTCCAAGGCCAGGTTGGATGGGGCTTGGAGCAACCCTGTCCTATGGCAGGGGGTTCGAACCAGGTGATGTTTAAGGTCCCTTCCAACCCAAACCATTCCATGATTCTAAGGCTTTCTGCAGGGGAAAGACATGATATCTTTTAGGCAGGAAGGAAAGACCATGTATCATGAAGAACTGATCAATTTTCTGTCCATGTGAATCAGTCACAGGCAAATCTTGGGTATACGTAGACCATTGCAGCCAGGAAGCCTCTCCTGACTGAGCATCTCTGCTGAGGGCTGGGTTACCTCATACAAACTTATTTGGAAGCATGAAAAATAATGGAGAGAAAATATCTGAATAAATGTATTAGTGCCTCAAAACAATGATTCTCCTCCCCTCCCTTTATATTCTTTGTGTTGTGAAACCATTGAAACCATTTTTCTTTGAAGTTTTGTTTTGTTTTGCTTTGCTTTAAATATCCTTTCTGTCATGTGAGCAAGTATGAGAAAAATGCAGTCCAAATAAAGGGGAAATTTACAAACTCTCAGGGTGGACTGAAAAGCTTAAAAAATGGTGGCAGTAGCTGAAAGCACCATCTCAAGTAAAAATATAGCATCCCATACGTAACACTAGAATACCTTGATTATTTTTTATTATCCTGAATATATTTACTAAATTGGCTAAGTGAAATAACTTAGATTTTAGAGATTTTCTGTCTCTCTCGTCTCACCTCACTGGAATTATGTGCGAATTCCTGCACCCTGGCTAATATTTCAACAGAAGCAGCAAACGGATATATTGTTGAACAATTTGCTGGTGGTTTGCTATATATCTGTAAGAGTAAATGCATTGAGCTCCATGTACTTTCTGGAAGATAATGTCAATGTGAGTTGTGGGTACACATTGCTTTCTGACGCTAGACCCCATCTGATCTTCAGTCACATCATCACAATCAGGGGGCATACTTGTTAAATGCAGGTGATTAAGAGTCACCTGCATTGGCTTTATGGTAGATTTGTCATTTCTGTTGCAACTTGGAAGACAGAGATGTGAACAATCTATTAGATTAGCTAATCCACCCCCAAATCAAAGTTGTTTCTTACAGTACTGTAGTTTTAAAACCCCACTTTGTTCTAACAGTTTTCTTTACTCTTATGAAGAAACCCACTACCACATCAAGGTGGGATTTACTCAAATATGTAACAATCACAAAGGGACAATTCTGTGCGGCATGTAGGACTCTTTGTACTACATACATGAAAATGACCATGTTAAAGCAGCATTAGGAGAGTTTCAGTTCTAGGATTTTTGTTCTTTGTAAAACTTGTGACATACATGCTTTAGTTTTTACTAAAATGAATTATCTGTGTGATAAAAACTTAAACAGGGGAGATTTAGGTTAGATACAAGGAAGAAATTCTTTACTATGAATGTGGTGAGACACTGGAAGTTGTCTAAGGAAGTTGTAGATGCCCCATCCCTGGCAGTGTTCAAGGCCAGGCTGGACAGGACCTTGAGCAACCTGATCTAATGGAAGGTGTCCCTGCCTATGCTGGAGGGATTGGAACTGAATGATCTTAAGGTCCTTTCCAACCCAAAACATTCTGTGATGATCTGATTCTGTATTTAGCTTACACACAGTTTATGTTGGTGGAGCATAAGAGCAGAAATATTTGTATTTTTTGCAAAGCACTTCCTTCTAGGCAAAAAAGTTTACTTTATTATTTCCTGAAAATCTGTGCATTGTTTTAGTTCTTTTTAGCTGGAAAGGCTCAGGCAGTAACGCTTCAGCCAACTCTACTCTCTTCTTTCGGGCTGCTTGCACCTACTCCCTCTGCCAGAAGCAGAATTCCAGTTGGTTCCAGTAAAAATATGATGAATATCTTGTTTTCTGCTAGGCTTCCTGTGTGAGTAAGCAGAGGCACTTACTGTTGAACACACCAATAAATGTCAGCAGGGCTTGACTCCCTATCCAGCTTAGCTGGTGAGCCACCAATTTAGTGAGTCAGAATAATGAACTGATTGAGAAAAATGATTGATTTTTGCAATGTGATTGGTGTGAAAAGCATGGGATCATTACACCCAGTGGCTTGGTTTTATGGATCATTCTATGGTGTTTCTTGGGATCTCAGTTTTCTCCCATCATCACTGAGATACTAAGGGATATCCCGTAATTTCTTTCCAGGAATATAAAAACTTTTAAGCCCAGCAAAATAATTTGTCCCTTTTTCATGCCGCAGATCCATAGTAGTATAGAATTAAGTGGAATAGATCAAGTTGGAATGAATCTCTCCCATCAAATCTTCTCAGGACATTTGCAGTTTTTGGAGGATCTTCAGTTAAAGGAATGGAAACAGATGATGGCTCTCAGGTCTCAGGAAGCAGTTTGCTGGTAGGGAAAGGTAAAGCTGGTAGAAGAGATCTTCAAACCCATTGATTCCAGTTCAGCTGTTGGCCTGTGGCTGGATTTGGTCAGCAGAATTTGGCTCTCAGAACAGATCATGCCATGGGGAACAAGGAGCAGCTGCCTTAGTGATGAGGGTCTGAAACCTGTTCTCTGCAGCTCTTATGGGGGAACCACCTGGGCTTTTAATTTGTTTTTCTTATCATGGGCTTTTCATCCAGCTGCACTCAAGGAGTGAGTGTGTGTCTGTGCATGTATGTGTGTGTGTATGTTATTCTTTGCGGTTTATTGGACAGGGCCTATGACTCTTTCCCCATTGCCTCCTGAAATCACTATCCTGGAAAGGACAGCCTGACTTTACCCCCCATATAATATGTCCTTCCTGCCCCTTACCCAACAGCACAAAGCTGGGGAGAGCAGAGGTTGGAGTCTAGACCTGCTTAGACCCTCGTCTTGCTTTATAGAAATGGGAGATATTATTCAATCATTTCCCCAGCTAGGCATATATCCTTCATGCAGGTAGTTTCTGTACTTGCACTGAGCAAGCAGCTGTGATATTCAGCCCCCCCACCCCTCTCCAAGCCACAGAAAATGCTAACTGTTCCTTTAAAACATCTGTACAGTCACTTTCCCTTTCCCTTGATCCTGCTTCTCGCTGCCATCTTCCTAACAAGGGAGTTGTTACCCAAAGACTTGTTATCCCTCTCTCTGCTGACGACTCGCCTGACAGCTCTGTCTGTATGTAAATTAACTTTTTCTTGTTGTTTTATTTTTTATCTAGAGGCATCTCGGTTTTGGCAGTCTCATCAAAAAAGCATATTCTGCTTTAAATTACCCCCAGTTCTCCAAAATGCCTCCCACACCGCGCTTAAAAATCATTCTTTCTTCTTCTGATTGGGAATTTCAGCAACACTTCAGTCTTAAAATAAATGGCTTGTTTGCAGTCGAATGCTTCCCCCCCGCGACACCTTTTTGTTATTAATATCTGCACATCTGTTTGTTTAATTGTTTGATCTCCTGCGTGAAACCAGAAGTCATGATTTTTATCGAAGTTTGAGTGAGCTGATTGAAGAAAATCTTCTCATTCGGGGTCACAGCAGCTTTCATTCCTTCTCCTTTTGGGCAGGGTTCGATGCCAGTCACTTATCATAAACAATCAGTTTCATCAGGTTACTGCAGATATCCGGCCAATTGCAGGCGTGCAGAGGGTAAATCTGGCCTTAACTCCGGGCTGAAAGTGGCCTTTCAAAACTAATTTGGGGATTTACGAAATGAGAGGCAGGCTCTCCTCGTGTGCTGAGTCTCCTGCTCTTTGTTGTTGCTGATTGGGTGGTTTTTTTTAATTGCCTAGTTAATATAATCTGACACACTTCTAATGGCCCGCTGGTGAGTTCAATAGGGTAGTCATCAGGTGCTGGTAGTAGGGTAAAGGAGCTTGGTTTAAAACCTGTTACAGATACAGCAGTTTTATTTCTTTAAAAGCTCGCTGTTAGCAGCCCTTCCGAAGCGTGGGTTAAAGGATATTAATGTCAGGAGTTGCTTTGCTGCCAGAGTTCTGCTTATTCTTGTGTACGTTTGGTAAGCAGGAGATTGCCAGCCCTTGTGACAAATCCTGGGGTAAAGCTTTGGGATGCAGAATATGGGATGTGGCTGAGTCTGGGGCAGAATAAACTGGGCCCCAGGAGAACAACCCCACTGAGTGTCATGGAAACGCCAAAGTGTGTGACGTCCAGGTCCCAGACTGAGAGCAGGAACAGATCTGTCCCTGGCTATATCTCTTTGGAGAGAGGTTATTCAGGGAATAAATCTATTTTTAGAGAGCATTCAGGAGGTGAGAGAACCACTAGAAAGCCATAGGCTGTATGTTTGGAAGGTCGGGTGGGAACTAACCAAGCGTGCTGTGTCCTTCTGAACCTGAGTTGAGTATTATGTCCTGCGGCATGACCATTTAAAGTACTGAAACATTTGTTGTTTCTCTTGTTACAGCATTATCTACTTCAACACTGCTGCAAAGAAATGACCACTTTTAAATTCCCCGAGTGTCCCAGCAGCCACTTTTGACTATTTCTTGTCAAGGAGGAGCTTGTAATGGTGGGGTAAAAAGTAGAAAGTCCCAGTGAAAAGGAAGCTGTTTAGACTGCAGTTTCTTACTGAAATATGTTGCTTCTTCCAAAATGTTAGACAGACTGCTAGACCTAAGGAGGTTTCCCATTTGTGCACGCTTTTAATTTCCTGTTCTGCATTATGCTTTAATTCATGTTGTGGTTTTGCTAAAGAAATCTAAGGATTTGTTGACATTTCTTCTGCTTGACAGTCCTCTTTTTGGAGTGAGAACCTGCAATAATTCTTCTTTGCCCCTTGCTGTGAACTTGCCTTCTCACATACCTGAAGGGAGGCAAACATTGCTAGCTGTCAGCCCTTCTTTGCCTTTTCAAATAGAGATGGATCAAAGCTGGGGGTTAATTTCATTTCAAAATATATACAGTTTGAATCCAGGCTGGAACCTGAACTTCGAAGCACAAACTCATTTCTAATTGCAAACCATTGCAAACCTTTATTGAGGTGGTCAGTGTTATTTCATCACAGCCTTTTGATTTTCATGGTTTCTCAATATACGTATTAGTAACTGAACTACCATGTGTGCTCTTTGACCCGTGTCGTGCCTTTGTTATACACTCTCTTTCTGCCTGAGGATCTTTGACATCATGAGCTAAGGGACCCATAGCATGAAGTATGAGGGGGAGTTTAGCCCTCCGTGTTTTCATTGCAGGAGGACCACACATACTGAGCATGAGGTTTTACTCACATAGTAATCTTGAGGGGGAAAAGTAATTAAAAGAAGAAGAGGAAAAAGTCAGGACTCCAGATTTCAAATGGTAAAAGGGGAGAGGACATTGGTTGTTTCATGTTTTTCTGCACCAGTGTGAGCATCTGCCTGCCACATCCAGTCATCCTCCTGTCACGGCAACAGGCATGCTGCAAAGAGCACCAAAGCAATTGCAAAGGTGATGTTTTCATTTTGCAAGGGGTCTGGGCTGTGGAGAATCCCTGGGGCACACAGGGAGCTGTAGCACTGCTCCTTCTGCTCGGAAACAGTTGAGGTCCAAGGACAAAGATTCCAATTTACCTTTAGTGAGAGTGCTTTGCTTTCCTCTGCTATTTTGTATTGTGGCTGAGATGGGAAAGCCTTGCTTGTGCCCTCATATCACACTGCTATCCCTTTTATTTTCTTTGTGATCACCGCTGGAAATTTTGTCCGATTAGAAGAAACTTTTACCTCTATTAAGCCCCCGAATCTCCATCAAGCGTCTGATAGACTGGGCCCTAACGGCAGCCGCTTTACTTCTTTTCAGGCACCATCCATCAGGCTGACAGTGACTGCCGATGGGGCAGTCATATTGTCTATATTTCATACACAAACATCAGGCCTGCTGACAGCACTTTGCACACTCGGAAATTGCTTTTGCTGTGAGCTGAATTTCAACTAGAGCTTTTTTGCTGGCTCCATCTCTCAGTGTTTATGACCCTCAGGAGCAGAGGAACTGCTGTGAATAGATAATGCTGAAAGCACTCTTGTAGCACAGAAGGTTTCATGTCTGAAGTATTTAATGTTTACAGCAAATTTGGTGTTTGTTAATTTGCATTTTTATTCTTTCCTTAAAGAACTGTCACCTTACGCTCTGCTTGTCCTTTGTACGGATGTGTGGCAATTTGTGCTGGGGGGACAGGGCTGATGGAGTGGGGGGGAAAGAGGAGAGGAGGTGTAAAGGGGTGGGAAGAAGGCTGGGTAGAGTTACAAAATGCTTCATGACTTAGGCAGCAATTCTGAATAACGCTGCTTCTGAGGATGGGGAAGGAAAGGCTTCCAAGCAGTGTAAAGCTACCCCTTTGCTCTAAGTCAGAATAATTTTGGCAGATAACCCATCATCAGCTTAAAAATCCAATACATCACCATAGAGGAAAAGGGCTATAACCTGGAAGGAATAGTATCTGCTTGTCCCTTCCTCTTCAAGAGCAGACAAATGATTTTAATTACTGAAAAGGACCTCTCCCTGCTAATAATACACCCTTCCCAGCAGCTGAATTGTATTTCTTGTTGGTATAGAAATACTTCTGCTGGAGTGTAATTATTATGTTTGTACATATATGTGGGTTTGCACCTGGACTGGTATGCAAGGGACTGTGTGTTTGTGGGTAAGCCTGAGCCTTCGTTTATGCCACGGTCCGTGTTTTACATGGACAGGAAAAAAAGTGCTTGCGTTCACCTCTGTATTTGTTTCCAGCTATCCTTGAGAAAACGTGACTGGGAATCACTCAGAAACCGAAGAGCAGATGAGGAAATAGACAGCTGTTTAGAAAGTTGTGCAGCAGTTTCAGATGAACTATGGAGGTCACATAGATTAACCTTCCCCTACCAAATGCTCCCCAGGCAATCAGATTGCGCTGGCTGGCCAGGAGGTTTTATAAGGACTGTAAAGAATGTACAGAGACATACCCCTGTAAAACCATCTCTTACCTGAAAGTTCAATGAGCCATCAAATTCCAGAAAACAGCAGCCATTTCTTGGGAAAATATAATGTTAAGTACCCCAAAATTAAACTGCAAGCCAACATATTTTGATGTGCAGCTAGAGCAAGCTATGTTCAAGTAGCGTTAAAGAGAAATTGTTAGAGTAAAAATCCCATGTTAATAGATAAAAAAACCCCTAACCCTTAAACTTTTCCCTTGGTATCGGGAGCAGTTTACTATATATGGTTGAAACAGAAAGATTTTTGAAGTGTTATTTATTCTTTCAGTTGTCCTAAGGTTTTGTTGGTTTTCTTCCCTTTGGTCATTTTTTCAGCTTGGAGTGAGCTGGAGACTTGACTAGCTGGTTTGTCTGCATATGTGCGATAGATTTTACTGTCGTGCTCTAGTTCAGTGATCTGTTTGGGTTGCAAACTATAAAGGGTAACATTTAATCTCTGCGTTTTCTGCCAAGCCTGACTGACATTTGTGTTAAGGATTTTTGGTTGGGTTTTTTTTCTTCCCTTTACCCTTTTACACTTTGATTTTTAAATGGAAACTGGATGTTGCGTCTGTAACTTCCTGACAGGGTAAAAGAATGACACTTTGATTTCAAAAATTATTTCACTATATGAAAACTGTGGGGCAAAACTGATTTTCAAGAGACAGTATTTTATTGATGATATATTGTATGACCTTTTGCATCATTATTGTTGAGATATTGGAACTGAAGGAGTATTTCTTGCACTGATTTAACCTGAAGTACAAAACATTAAATACAAAGTAAGGATGGTTTCTTGAGTAAACAGCACTTTTTCAAATAACAGGTTGTCTGGATGTTCCTGTTACAATAACTCCTGCACTTCCATCCTGAAGCACAATGAAATGGAGCTGTGTTTAGGTCTGTGTAATCACAGGTTATTTGTAGTACTGCTACAACAGTTCCTGGAAGCTCCTGTTCTGTTCGACGTCCCATTGAATTTGCGCTACTATGCACTATGAGAAAGTGTCTTCCACGAGGAGGTGGTGATTTATGACAATTAGGCAGACTGGCATTCTGCAGTCCCCATTATAAGAGTGAGTGCTGAGAGGAACTGAATGACTTGAAGGTCAAATGCAAAGCCCATGTCAGAACTGAGGAATCAATGCACATCTCATTTCATGATACGGAGGCTTCCTGCCCCTTCCATTTCTGTTGGCTTGGGAACAGTGGAAGGAAAGCCTCCTGAAGCTAGCGTTATAGCCAGGAGTATTATGAAACAGCAATCTTCAATGTGTGATAAATGAGCACAGTGACTGGAGAACCAACCACAGAAATCCACAAAATATCAGCATGCTGGGAGTTATGCTCCCAGGTAGCTGATGCTGCATCCTTATCTCTAGTTGAGTGGAACAGAGCCAAAAGTATGTGTTCATATTGGAATACTTCTTTGTATCTGAACTCCAAAATGAAGGAAGTGAGATTTGCAGTGCGAAAGTGCAGAAAATAGCAAGGATGAGTAAAAGTTTCCCTGAAACCGAGATTCTTTCTATCACCTTTGCCCACATTCATTAGGGGTAGAAACTGGAATCTGCTATGAAGACTCTGTCTTCCCTAAATCAAATACTTATACAGAAGTAGGAGAGAAAGAGATTAGTAGCCTCTCATCTCCATGTCATTTTTGCAGTTACAGCCTCCACATTTGCTCTTCTTGAAAATGGGGCCTACCATAAAGAAGATTTTGGTCCAGTACCTGGAGCCTCTACCTGCTACTTCAATACAAATAAGAGCAGCAGCATAATGGACAGAAATTGAAAGTGTTGGTTGACTTTTTCTAACATCCTGCATGACCTTGGGCAAGTTGTTTTACCTCTGGGCTTCAGTTTGCCAAGCTGCAATGTGACACCAGTAACTTTAAGTTAATTGGTGAAGTGTTTTAAGACCTGCTAAAGATTAAAAGTGCCATAGGGAGTACAGGCATATTGAACAGCAGCCACAGTTTTCTGTGATGTTTATTGAGACTTGTTCCATTAGTAACACGGTGGTGATGGCTGTAGCGCATGAAACAGTAGATTAATAGATTGGGAATCTATCATGGGATCATCTCTGTGATTTCACTCCAAGAAATTTGACAGTGCTCCTGAGCTTTATCTGGATGCAGTGTAAAGGAAGAGGGAAGATGCGTAGCTTTTACAGAAATGTAAGTGATCACGGGATTGACTAAGGAAGAGAAAGAATGCAACCACTTAACTCTTCTCTTTGATAAATCTGTACACAGCTGTTAGAATATAAACAATTGTGAAGCAGTGAAATAAGTGCTTGATGATGTTTTTTATCAACTTCCAAGCTCCTCATAGAGAAATAGGTGACTTTCAGAAGTAACTATATAGCGTACTAGGCAGCATGATATCTAAAGAAATAAAATATCCTCTAGATCCCCTTTGATGTAGAAGATGAGTGGCAGGTTCTGCATTGGCAAGGAATCTCATCAGGTATTGCTGGAAGGAAGTGACACAGTCAAGAAGCTACTCAGCCTCTCTCTTTTCTCTCTCAACATGTTAGCCATCGGGAAGCAATTTCCTTTTGTTGTTTTGTGATCCTAAAAGATGAGCTGATCATCATAGTCTTATTCTCTGAATAAGGAGAAAAGGTTTTGAGGGCGTTTGTCCCCTTTCCTGGTATTTGAAAACTATTTTCCCAAGCCATGTTTTGATAATGCCAGTATCTATAATGTGCGTCTGAAATATCAGGAAGCCCCACATGAGCTGTGTTCTGTTTAGGAACATTGGAATCTCATGTCTCCCCTTCCCTTCCATACATGTACGTGTGCATAAAGTTAATATTTAGCATTAAAAATAGCATTTTAAATGTCCTGAGGAAAAATCAGTGATCCTTTCAGGTCACTCACTGCAACACTTCTATTTTGATTCAATAATTTCTAATCAACTGAGATCACTCAGCAAATGCATGTGAGAGAATATTTTCCCCTGTAGATTAAAAAATAAGAATTTATTTCCATGTCAAAGAGTAAGTAAATTTTTCCACATCATTTTTAATCTTTGTATTTCCCTGATGATGCTACAATAAATGACAATAAGTTTGTTATGGAAGGGAGATCTAAAAGGTGTGTAATTCCTATGATTTGTCCCCCTGAAGCATTCCTGATTATTGATATGTTCTGTCAGTTAAGATTTACATCATTGATTAGCGTGATTTAGAGTGTCATGGCTTCACATTCTTCCAGCCTTTCTAGCAAAGCAAGCAATTTAAAGTCATTGCATGCAATACAAGATTTCAAAGCATAATTCAGCTGCAGTGTTATGTTTGATCCAGTGTTTACTGCCTACCCACTATAACAACTGGCAGTTTATAAACTTAAAGATTAAAATGATGAGAGCTTCAGAAACTCATAACAATAATGAAGAACTAGTGTGTGAATGTCTGTGATCTTTTTTCTGCAGTTCTCCTCAGCATGCTCAGGTACTGGATGGACATTGAGGATGTTCACAGATGTGTGCCCAATGCACAAAGTGCAGATCAGCTATCATAATCAATCCAGAGAGAGTTCAGAGTTGGAGGGTTTGTTCATGTCTGTCTCCCACATAATTTTGTGCAATCTGAATATCTGCCTGTTTGCAGTACATCTCTGTTCAAAGTGTGAAAGTGAGCTTTTATTTCCTCCAAGCCTCATAGTTATTTAGATTATCACTGAATGTTCTAATGTCTAGGGCTTAACAGTGCCACAAATTATCACAGTCAGAACAAGATACTGGAATGGATGGACTTTAGGTCAAATTATGTCACAGAATCATAGGATAGTTAGGGTTGGAAAGGACCTTAAGATCATCTAGTTCCAACCCCAAGCTATCTTAAAATCCCTAACTATGTCCATGCTGTTCAGGAACTGGGATGGACCTGTCTGATTCTGCCACTGGACTCAGATTTTCATAGCTGAGAATTTTCACAGGGGCAGTTGTTTAAAGGTTGTCTCAGCTGGTGCAATGCCCTGGCTTATCAGATATTACACTACTGCTGTTTCCAGAGGTCTAAAGTTTCCCCAGGTCCTTTCATGCAGCCTATCTGTAACACACCTGTTGACATGAAAACAGAAGTTTAAAAAAATGTAATTCTTAAGAAAAGTCTAATTATTTGTGACATTTCATCCATCATGTCCTAAGCTTCTCCAGAGGAAAGTAGTAACATTTCGTCTCCTTGACAGCAAACAACACACTGACGGACTGAAAAATGCTCTGCTATATTTCAAACTGCAGCATTTATAAGTAAAGAACAAGTGCAAAATAAATAGCAAGAGTAAAGAGCAGAAACCCACATAAGTAGGGGGCAGAGGCTTGGAGAGCTTTCTCAAAGCTTTCTCTTGGGTTAAAATACAAACCAATCCTTCAAAACCAACCAGAACATTTCAGGGTAAGCTGTAGCAATGCCACTCAGCCCAATCTGCATTGACTCCTGCAAGGAGATGCCTTGGGTGGATATGGTAGCATAGTGCAGTTCATGGAGAGCTGCAAGAGCCAAATGAAAACAGGTTAGAAAGAGGTTTTCTGGATATCCCGCACCTTCCCACCCCCCACACTTCAGGACTACTAAAGTGTGCTTATATTGTCTAAAGGGAAGAGAAGCAGAGCAAGACTGTGGTCCTATTTCTTTTCTTTTTGAAGGTGATACCTAAGCACCTGAAGCATTGCTGTTAGTTCATACCAAAGTTGACTTTGCTTTTGAATGCTCTCTCCATGACATGCCAAGTTAGGTAATTCCCTATTCTGGCATTCTTTTTCTCTCATTACTGTTAGGCTATGGTCAACTTTTAGTGACCATGTGTTCATGGACGACCCACCTCTTTCTGCATGGCTCTTGTGGTCCTGCTTTCAGATCTAGATGCTTCTGCTCCAGAACCTTAAGGTCTGTCCCACTTCAGCAAAAAAGAGAATCTCTGTTAGTAACCCAGATTCCTACAGACATTTGGATATTTAACTCCCAGGGTTTTCCTGGGTACTCATGAGATCTCATGTCTGTGAAGCATGCGGTTTCCATCCATTGATAGAGTGTGAAGGTCATCTGTGTTGGCATGCACATACAGCTCTTCAGCTGTTTTTCAAACCCTGATTGGTATCCTAGTGGCAGATTCTCATTCTTTCCAAACTTCATCATTTAAACAAACATTTAAACAAAGCAAAGTGCAACGTTCCAAAGTAGGGTATCAATCAAATCTTCCATCTGGGAAGTCTAATGAAGAATAATAATGAGTTGGAGAATTTTGAAGTCTTTTGGATGTTCTTTCTTCTCTGATCTCTTGGTTTAGAAGAAATCCTTACATTCAGAAGCTATGGCGCAGTATTTCTCTTTTTAACTCTGACAGGCTGTGACTGTTCTTTGGGGAAAATAAGAGTTTATGCAGCCATTCCTAATCCTTCACAGGATGGAGGCTCTTTCATTTCCATTCTTTTTCTTCTTTTTTCTTTTCTGTTACGCACACACACAGAAAAAACTCAGGAGTACATCATGAGCCAAGCTGTATTTTCTGTTTATTGCCACCAGGTTAATAACAGTAATGGTGCGAGGAGAAAATGAAGTGTTATGTAAAATCCTGCATTGCAGATTTTGGTGCTGATGCAAAGAGCTCAATAAAGTGTAACACTTTAATCATGGAGATAAAAATCACACAGCAGCTTCACAGTCTTCCAAGATGCAGAGCCTTAAGACAAAATAGAATTGGGAGAGAAAGAGAAACTGACAATATTATTGAGTCCCAGAAAAGTAAAGGAAGAAAACAACCCACTTTCTTTTCTTGTGATGCTTTGATTCAGTCTTTGTTTTCACAAGATAAACATCTGAAAATGTGTGTATATGAATTTCCTGGTATTACAGAGAGCAAAATGCCACAGCCTTATACACAACTCAATGACATTTACAGGGACCTTGGAAACCTTTAAAAAAACCAAAACAAACAACTCCTCCCCCCCAAAAAAAAAACCCAAACCAAACAAAAAACCCAAACCAAAACAACACCAAAATTGAACCCAAACCCCAAAACCCCCACCATCAGAGCCACATTACCTTACTAGCATGGTATGATGATGACAGGTTGCTTGTTTTCAAGTAGGCAAGCAGCCGAGCATGGTTTTAGCTATGGTGGTCTTCAGTACAAATTCAGCATGCTAGCACAGAAAAGGTTTCAGTTTTGGATGTTGCTTACACTCTGCATCTCTTCACTGTCACTGAGCGTTGTGTCTGTGCTTCCCACCTGCAGTCTAAGATTATAGTCTTGTCAAAGAACTATACATAAAGTTGCAGGTTGTTGGCTTGTGGGGTTATTTGTGGGGAGGAGAAAGACTCACGTGAAGATCTCTCCTGTACAGGGAAATTTGTGAATATAATGACATGGGGCACTCTGCTAAGAAGTTGAGACAGTGCTGACTGTGTATCTTTGAGCTGGACCAGTTGCTGTGAGGCACCTGACTGCAGCTGTGTGCCAGGTTTATTCTTCATTGAAAAATGTTTCCAAAAAAGTCCTTTCTCCACAACTTGGCTATTGAAAAGAATATAAGGATATTATTTATTGGAATGAACACAAAAAACATGGAAATTCCTAATTCGGGGCCAAGAAGAATCCCTCACGTAACTCAGGAATGTGTCATGTAGCTTTGCTCCTACTAACTGGCAATGGAGTAGCTGAATATACCGAGGGAATCTCTACTGCAGAGCCCAGTGTCTATCCAGCCACCAATGTTTCTTCACACTAGCGTGAAGCAGAGGAGCCATTCCAGAGAAGTTGCATATTAAGCATGAAATGTAATTCAGTTTTATTTGGTACCTGGCCCTTTGGGGATCAGTTGCCATTACTTGGAGGAGCGCAGATTACTACTGAGCTAAGTTGCCTAGTATTTGGACAACCAGAAGAAAGAGGGCAGCACCTTTGCTTTATTATGGGGTTTCCCTTTTCTGTTCCAGTGCTTATATGTTTGCAGCCAGTTAGCGCTGCCTGTTTCAAGCTATTGCATAGTTATTCTTTGGTAAGATTCAAGGTTAATTCAAGGGCATGCTAAACCTTGCTGGGGCTTGAAGGTAACCCAGAAGGTTTAATGTTTCCCCTAGCTGTGATAACCATGTGCTGAAGTTTGGGACTGCTGATTGAAAAACTCTGACAGAGACAGAATCAGGCATATGTATTAGCAGCTTTTGGTATCTGATAAACTGTGTCACCCCTGCTTACCTATGATATGCCCATCATAAAGAGTGCCTGATTACATGGCTGGCTTAATCCGTATAGCATGAAAGCTGACATTTTATATTACATGATGTCCTCTTGTCCAGCTGAGTTCACTTGTGTGGAATTAGCAGGTGCCAGATTTGGACATTTTGGGGATGGACAGTACAAGAAAAGTGTGTAAACAAACCAGTCCTTGTGTGGTATTGTTAGAATAGGTTATGTAAGAGAAGGCAAAGAAAGGGAATATTTCACAGGACCCTGTAATGCTTTCTTGATGGATTTTGGGAAAGCTGAGGGCTGAATCAAGCTGACATCACTTTGGAAACTAAAATCTTACCCTAAGGGTTATCTGAAGTAAAATCCTTCTACTTTTTTTTCTGAGATATGTCTGTGTCCATGAGCATCTCTTTCCCTATGGTGCGCTAAAACACTCATTACAGTGGCTGTAGTAATGGCGTAGTGATCTCAGTATTATCTTAGTGGGTTTTTTGTATGGTAGGCTTTAATTACCAGCATGTCTTGAAAGACAGCGTATCTGGTAGCCTTGAGCTCATCCATAAAACTGAAGGGACAGTGGTTCTGGGAAACCTGCCACATCATGTCAACAGGACTTGTTTGCTTTTGAAGATTGCAGGCAACTGGATGGATTTGGAGAGCTGCCTTTTTACAAACAGAAACAAATAAAAGCAAGGGCTACAGTGTTGAGAAAGAGGACCTCTGTGGAGGCTGTGATTTACAGGGCAGCCAAGATTGGGGAGTCATCCTGAAGTCTCTGCTTTTATGCCTGGGTGTCCTCCCAGTGGAAGTCAGGGAGCATGGGAAGAAACCACCCACCTTGGCTTCACATGCTGGATCTGTGACTGGAGTAGGGCAGAGGCCTGTAGAGAGCATCACAGAACACAGCTGGCTTACAGTGGCGGACACAGTCCTAGAGACACAAGTTTAACAAAGGAGTCGTTGACCATCTATTTCTTGAGTAAACTCCTCAGACCCATCTTGAATACTACCAGGTGGTAGTATTGAGCACTTGTTACTCAATTCTTAGTGATCCAGATGCAACCAGATGTTCCCAGCTTTTTAAGGAGAAAGCTGAGAGTCAAATTCATCATAGTTGTTATGGTTTGTCCTGCTGGCTCAATTAAAAGCCTTTTTATCTCAGGATAAGTCTTAAATTCAGACTCAGTTGCATAAGATATTCCTGTTCTCTTGTACTTTTCTTTTCGTTCACCCCCACCCCTGCACACAGTAATTCTGCATGAATCATACAGTTACAATTGATTCTTTTGGTGGGGGGATAATATATGAATAGCTCAAGCAGCTGATTGGGCTGGAAAAAAAGATGAACTTCCAGAAATATGGACTTTTTGTTTTTTCCTAGTTGGAATGGTTTCCTAGGTCATGACGTGGACTCCCAGCCTGTGGTGTTGCATGGTCCTGGCAATGAGTGGTGACAAATCTGTTGGAGATGTGGGGAGGATAGAGTTTTTGAAGCTGTCTTTGTTGCCAGAAACATGCATGTGAAAACAAAGGGTCAGTCCACAATGGGGCTGTGACACCTGAAAGAAAGTGCTGGTCACGAAAGTGAATGCATTGGAACTAATTAATGTAGGTAATGATTTTAAGTTAGGAAGTGCTGGAAAAGCTGACACCCTTTGTTGCAGAAACAATAGACCATTTCGCTATTTGTGAGGGTGGCAAAACCCAGAACTGGCCAAAGACAGAGGGACCAATGTGATGCTTGGTGAACATCAGAATATGCTTTGTGATAGAAGTATACTGATTGGGATAGCCTCTAGTCCTGGGAGACAAGAAACACTGTCTCTTTGCAATTTTAAAGTGAGTGAGTCAGTGAGTCAGTAAGTGCTGGGTACATAGCGATAGCACTGTTACCTCCTAGGCATTTAGATTTTGTGCGTGTGCCTGTTCCAAACATTTATTACTATTTCTTTTGCTTTTAAAATACAGCCAGACTATTTTTATTGGTGTGGAGGGTGAGGGGGGGAGGGCTGTTATGGGTTTCACTCAATATAACACAAGAGACATTTAAAAACAATCAACATAAACCACTACAAAGTGCTGGCTGGATATCTGGTTAACCCTCGCTTTAAAAAATATGAGGTTGCTCTTTGCCAGTGTCATTTTAACATTATGGATCTGCTCTAAGACAGAAAAAAGCCAGAGAGGGACAATCCAGACCAGAATTGAACAAGCTGCTATGGTACATCATCTGTTACTCTCGGTGTGCTCCAGTGAGGCAAAGTGGTTAAAAATGTTGCTATAGCTTTCCATGGACCAGAGCGGCATTTTCTGAGCATGTTATTTGCAAGTGTAGTTGTTTGATAGGCTCTCTGGTTAGGATCAGTGCTCATTTTCCTTACTAGGAAGAAAATAAGAAAAAAGGAAAACAAAAAAAGAACACAATTGATGGCAAGCTTTAAGGGTCATCCAGTATTCGCTTCCACTTCCATTCTTTTACATTGGCTTTAATACTGAGCAATTATGGACTTGTTTTAAGTCCTGTCATTTTCTTTTACAAGCAGACCACCTTGCGTTTTAACATCTGCAGTTGTTTCAGCAATGAAACCAGAGATACTGTAGCACTGAATCTCTAAAATTGTAGTGATTTTCAGTTGGATAGTTATCCACTGTACATCTGGAAATGTAGGTGTTGCCCTTGGGGAGCTGTATTTGGCTTAATTTCCTCCTTGGGAACAGAGCACAATGAGATCACAGCTTCTCCTGGTCTCAGCTGTTGAGAAAATCCCTGTTAGGCCTAATAGCCAGTGCTCTTTTCCCCTTGATCAGCTGGGCTTTGGTCATTGCGGAGTTGAACATTGTTTGCTAAATGAATAGCTCCCAGAATGCAAACTTCACCTGTTATCCTTCCATTTAGGAAAATTGAGAGTTTTTAGTCTGTTGTATTCTGCATTCAAGAGATGAGAAGAGAAAAAAAAAACCCCACCTAAATGCCTCCATTTAAATGTAAATTTTGACTTTTCACGTCTGACAAAGTAGGGTGTTTGTTTTTATGAACAATATATATATATATAAATAAAAGCCATGGAATTGAAAGAACAAAACCCCTCTCTTGTTGATATATTTTCCACATAGTAATCTTTGCTCTCATCATGTTATGTATTTTTCTGTTTCTTTTTACTTTAAAACTAATTTTGCTGTAAGAACAAGAACAGTAGATCGTTAGAAGGAAATATTCTGGCACTGGCTTGTGCAGAAAAAGCATGCCATCTGCCTAATGTGTTTCATCTTGTGTCAGTCTAAGATGTGTTGTTTGGGTTTAACATGCCAGTCACTAGCCTTAAAAAGAGTGCAGGCAGCAGCTCTGACACATATGCTGGCTAGGGGTCCAAATCCTTCCTGCTTTTCGGGGACTATGCTTACTATGAAGTAGGCTATTATGGGCAGAAGGTACAGTTCTCATCACCTGCTATGATGTACGAGAGCCATTTGTGCATGAAACTGAAGTGGTTTGGGGTATACTATAATTTTTCCATTATTAAGAAGCAAAAGCAAAGACCCAGTGGGTTATTTCAAAGAGGTCTGGTTGAAGATATGCTGGTGTCCCCCAATGGCAACCACACAGTACAAGCTTCACCCTTCTCTGCTGTGCTAGGGAAGAGCTGAAGAAGCCATTTGGCATAGCATCACACAGAGATATGCGCCTGAGTCCCCAAAGCAGAATCATCATGCAGCGGAGACCTCCTCACTCTGAAATGGTGGGTTTCTTCTGTTTGTATGTCTGGAAGTGGGTCAGAACAAGCTCAGCATCTGTCCCTGTTTCACTCTGCAGTGTGGACTTGGCTACTTCCTATATGGGGCATGCTTGGGGGCTCAGTGCTGTTGTCAGGACCCAACAGTGGCTCGATATCAGAAATGGGGCCACCTTCTTTATCAGATGTTTCTTCTTTCAGTCACAGAATTCTTGCCTGGTTAATGGATGGTGCATGTCTCAGCGGGGTAAAGGTAGCTGGTCATACTTTGTTATACTGTGTGTAATAAAGACTTTATCTTATTTTTTTATTAAGAAGAGAAGTTGGCAGACAGCTTTAAATGTCTGCCTAAGGACAAAACCAACTGAGTTTTGTAGATAGCTGCTTTTTTTTCTTAATAAATAAATAAATGGAAAGATTTTTATGTTGATAATAAAAATAACTAATGCAGAGCTTTTCCCACTAGTGCCTGGAGACATGGACAGATGCGGGATTTTGAAGGGATAAAGAATTGAAATCTGTTGGCAGGTAGCTGCTATAAAAATAACTAGCCTTCCTGCCTCTTATTACAGACCAACATGCAACAAATGAAGAGTTTCTGAGAAAGCTAATGATGACAGGATCAGGTTCCAACCATCAGAGATAGCAGAATCCTCCTCCCTTCAGAGAAATACGAAGTTAAAGGGAAGTGGTTGGGAAAGCTGGGAGCTTTATTAATACTTCCGGACTTTCTGCAACTCACACTGTGGTGTGTGGGAGTAAGGATGGGAGGAAACTGCTAGGAAAAATGTGGAAAAAATAGAGTGAGTTCACTGAAAGTTTGGTTTGCCGAAGTTTTGTGCAATCACTTCCTGCCTCCAGAGAACTTCTACTATGCTGCTGTTGTATGTAGTTGGTTTCTGTCTTGCTATGTGGCTTGTTTAAAACTTAAACAGGGGAAGTTCAGGTTAGATATAAGGAAGAAGTTCTTTACTGTGAGGGTGGTGAGGGATTGGAATGGGTTGCCCAAGGAAGCTGTGAATGCTTCATCCCTGGCAGTGTTCAAGGCCAGGTTGGACAGAGCCTTGGGTGGCATGATTTAGTGTGAGGTGTCCCTTCCCATGGCAGGGAGGTTGGAACTAAATGATCTTAAGGTCCTTTCCAACCCAAACTATTCTATGATTCTAAGAGGGTAAACTTTTTCTCTTCACTTTTACCCTTCTGCTTCTCTCCCCCATTCCAGCGCAGGGGGAGTGAGCACGTGGCTGTGTGGGGCTTAGCTGCCTACTGGGGTTAAATCACAGTATTGCTTTGCAATGCAATCATATTGTAAGGCAAATCTCCTGAAGCTGTCAGCAACACGTATCATAGACTTGGCTGGTCACTCCGGTGTTTGGTGACTCAACCTGAAAACAGCATGTGGACCATCAAGTGTTGACGCAGTGTTTAGGAGAGCAAAGATCAAATGTTGATCTGACATACCTACAATTCAGAGCAAATTGCTTTGCTGCCCATTACAGACAGCTGTAACAGCTACAGAGGAGAAGGGTGAAAACAGGTGGAAAATATTTTTCTGTATTTAAAGATGCACTTTTACACACACACAATTATAAAGGTTTTGTATATATACACACATAGAAGAAAAAAGCAGACAAAAGCTGCCTAAATCTCTAAGCCAACTGCCAGTCGTGTGGGTCAGCTGTTGCTGTCTGGCGTGGGAAATGTCCTTCCTCAGAGTCCTACTGTATCTTTGTTTAGTCTGGTGAAGCCTCTTGAGATTGTCATGCTCTGATTATTTCTAGTACCACTGTGCTGAATCTTGAGTCCCTGATGCTCTGCAAGACTTAGATACTCTTTCTGTAGGTAAAAAAAATTATGGTCCTCAATATGTGCTTGCAAGGGATACACTGAGATCTTGTGACTTTACTTACACGCACAGTTAGCTGCCCTGCTGTTTGGTCTGACAGGCAGAAGACAAGGTGATAGTACCTGCAGCAATATGTGCACCTATTGTCCAGTGTGGGTAGGGAAATGTTGGAGGAAAAAGTTTCAGATACAACTGATGCTAAGTGCCTGGCAAAAGGCATGATATGTTGTGCTTTCAGCCGTAAAAGCAGATCCTTCCAAAATGACCATTAAGTTTTAGCTTGTATAGTGCTGTACAGATAATAAATACTACTAGATAGAAAGAAAACATTCTGCAGTTTGGTGCAAAATACCGTGCTGATCTGTCTCTGAGTAGGTCAACCCCAAAAAAACCTATTCCTACAGACGCTGATAAATCTCGGGTCAACAAGAGACAATTCTTTGTTTTATTTGTTAGCATGTTGTCCTTCCCCTCAGTAGCTATGTCTGATGTATAGTCCCTAATCTCTCAATTCTTTGTGTTCCTGTTTATCAGCTTTCACTTTTATCTCTTACTTGGATGTGTTTGTCTCCTGCACTGAGCACAAGGAAGGAAAACAAAGACACAACTTGCACAGGAACAGAATAGAACTAATAACTATGGACAGCTTCTGCTTGTGGCAAGCAGCTTCCTGAGGACAGCTTCCTGCTGTGCCAGAAAGATGAAGAGACAGAGTTTGTTGTTTTTCAGCTCTCAATCACTAGTAAAGCATGTGTGCAATGTTCATCCACAGCCTATCTCTCTTCTAAGCAAGTAGATGGCCACATAACCCTTGAATGACATATTTGGTGTTATTTTCTTCCACCTGACTGGTCAGGCTTGCAGTTTGCATGCAGATGTGTTTCTTTCTTGCTCCGCATGGACCTGTGTAAAATAAGAGCAATCACTACAGGTTCTCTCATAGGTCCAACTAATGAGATTTTCTTAGTATGTTGTTAATAGGTGGAAAAAGACACTCAGGGGTCTAATAAGGAATTTTATACGTGTAAAATGAACCTTTGACGTCCAGCTTGTGCTTATCGTTGGTTTAGGGGCTCCTTGAACTGAAAGCATCATCTAGAGCAGGACCTACCCTACAGTCATTTGTCCAACCTCTTGCTAAAGTAAGCAGTTCAAACTGTAGAAATATGTATACTTTTCACCACCAATCAACACTTCAGCTTTTTAGAAGCTATGAAAGTCTCATTCTGCAGCATAAATTAAGGTCTAGTTGGAAAATAAGAACAGTGATACCACATCAAACCCATGGTCTGTTTGGCTCTGTATCCAATGACCTATTGCAGATGGTAAGGGATAGACAGAGAACAGGGCAAATCTTCTGACAACGTGTGATTTGGGGATTTTCTGATCAAGAAATTGTGTCCACTGCTTTGTGTGTAATAACATAATGTAATCTTTATCTTTGTATTTATCTGAATGATATTTGAGTTCATCTCTGTTTTGACCAAACTCTGGTGGCAGTAAGTTCTGCAGTATAAGCTAATTAAAAACACATTTTATTCTGCTCACCTTAGGTCTTCTGTCTTGTGACTTTGTGCCAGTTGTTACTTATTTAGTAAGAAATAGTGAATAATGACATATATTATCTGAAAGACTAGAGCAACTGGTTAAGGAGTTTGATTTGACTAAATGCAATTTGTCCAACTGGAATAGTTCCTAGGAAATTAGGGAACAGGCAGCCATAACTCCTAGCCATTGTTTTGAGTCAACCACTCTTTGCCTTTGTAATTGGAAGAGAGGCAGGCAATGTCTTTGGGCCTTATTTATGTACTTGTAAAGTAAAGAGTGTACCTCGGTCAGAAGGTTCTGCAGAGGTATAATTAAACCCTATTGGTAAAACATGAAACTATTAATATTGCTACGAAGTGAATAGCTGAACAGGAAGTCTTCAGCTTAATATAGTTTCAGATGTATAAGCAGAAATTAATGATGCCTGAAGACATTAAATGACTTGCATATGGTTACACAGCAAACAAGTGGCTGTCTAACTAACAGTACCAAGGGGTGCTAAACCCCCTCAATATAGCCACTGGGAGCACTTCAGCTGAGCAAACTTTCAGAACCAGATAGGAGCCAAATTAAATTATCTGGTGAAAATATGGTCATTTAGTTATTTCTGTTTTGTAATCCAATTTTCTTGCTTCAATTATCAGAATAAGGAAACAGTTACTGCCTCAATTTGTTTCTCCCTTTCTCCCTCCCTTCCTTGCTTCTTCTCTTTCTTCCTTTCTCCCTCCCTTCCTTGCTTCTTCTCTTTCTTCCTTTCTCCCTCCCCTTCTTTCTCATTTTCTTTCTTCATCTCTCAGCAGCAGAGTTCCTTTCCTCTCCCCAAAAGCTGTTGATTCTTTTGCTACAATTCTCCCCTCTCTTTTCTGAAAAACCCTCTTTCTCTAGAGCCAGTACTGTTCAGTACCAGACAAGTGAGTAAGGTTTGATTTACAGAGCTTGTTCTGCAGGGCATATGGTGGGGGGATATAGAAGTGAGGTCTGAGATAGGCAGAGACAAATGAGATCAGCAAAGTTCAGGGTAAGGTAATGACCCAAGACCCAGTTCAATCCTAATGCTTTATTCTAATTATTCAAGCAACTAAAGACTTCAGAGCTTGTGAAGGTCAAAAACCGTGCTGAATGTTATGTGCATGTTTGTTCTTATATGAAGGAGAGAGAAAAGATGAGACAGAACAATGACTGTCCTTGTTCAGATTCACCCCTCTAGTTTTGCCTTGGGGTGAGGCCCAAAATCCAGAAGAGTATATTTCTTGGTTCCTACTCATTTAGGGTAAAAATCAGACGAGAATTGTACATGCAACTGAGACAAAAGCCTTGTCTAAACTTGATCTGGGTCTTAACACTGTGTCTCTGACCCCTCTCTAACTTAATATGCGTTTGAACAGAAGTGGCTTGGCTTCTTGATAGAGCCTTTCACCTCCAGGTCACCCTTTCAAATCCAATTCAGGCCTGTCGTGACCAAATGTTGCTACCATCTGACGGCTCTTCTGTGTCCTGTGTGAATTGCTGGCTTCAGTCCAGTAGCTGGTGGACAGGTGCCTGAATTGCAGAAACTGCCAGAGCTGACATTAACTGGACATCTCTGCTGAGGGGTCAAAGAGTGAATCAGCCTGGTGGATGAATTGATACTTAACTTGTACACACAGTGATGCTTTATATCGTCAAAGTGCTTTACAAACGTCAGCTAATCCTCAGGAGGTGTTGTTATCTGTACTGGCAGGTGAGAGAAGCAAGCACATAAAGAACCAGGATTAGAATATGCATGTTGCTGACCTCCCACTCTTAGGCCAAACCGATGAGTTTAGCTCCTTTCAGGGCTACTGATGGGCACACCAGCTCAAGGTTTAAGCTCACTGAAGGGGGTCACATCTTCTTACGTAGGTAAAAGCATCCCTTACTTTTTAAGACAGGCAGGAAAGCAGTGTTGATGGACATGCAATCCTTTTGCTTTATGAATCCATGGAACCAACAGAAGTTTTTCCTCCATCCTCTTTGAGACACTAATGAGTCATGTCAGATTATGTCTATCATTAAGAGGTAATCATTTAGACTGAGAACTTGCCATGCAACTGAGTAGGTAAATAATTAATTTTGAATGGCAGCTGGGTTGGAGTGGTTCATTCAGAAAGGCAGCAGCTTGTGGAGCATCACTGAAATAATCCGAACCAAATTCATGAATTGTTATGAAGAATTACTAGAAGGTCATGCAGAGCTAGTGGCACATCTGTGTTTGCAAGTTGCTTCTTGAAGGACACTTAAAAGACATTGTCAGATTGTGTAAAGATGTTGACAAGAATAAGGAGAAATTGGCTGTTGTGCTTCATGTTAGTTGATGCCTTGGTGTCTACAATGGTGAATGGATCAGGTCGTCCATGAAATGGTATATAGGAGGAGAAAGATAATGTCCCTATGGTTGCAAAGTGGTAGTGGCACACCTCTGAGAAATTGCTTCTAATATGCTGTGGCTTACATGCTCTCCAAAACTGGAGATGACACTGTAGGGCTGACTTGTCAGGGGTTCTAAATAACGGCAGAGGGAAATTTTCTTGGAAGTATAGCACTTTTTTTGTTTTGGTGAAGGTTTTTGATGGCCCTTTCAAATTTGGGAGAAAAAAATATGGGAAGAAGGTAGATCTAAAACCAAAAATATTTGGGCATACCAGGCATCCAAGTGCAGCTATTTCAAGACAAGCTTGAAGACATGAACCATATCCAGACAATTTGTATTCCCTTGTATAGTCAGAAGGAGACAGGTTGTGCATCCCTGTCGAGCTGTTCAAGGCACTAGGCAGAGTTCTCTGGAGATCAAAGGGCCAGAGCTGGTACAACTAAGTATGGGGTACAGTCATGAATGAATATACTTGAGACCTATGCAGAATTTTCTTTTGAGAGATTCTGGATCTGGCTGAATCTTTTGTGAACCAAAAGGGGCAAATCCTTATGTCGTGCCAACTGCTGCTTCAAACAGTGTCTTAGCAGTGAGTGTGCAAAGTCTGCCTTGAGGCTGTTATATTCTCTACCACTAACGACAAGAGATGGTTTTAGCAGCTTGTATAAAACATTGCAAGAAGTTTATCCTGTCCCCTGTACGAAATATGAGAGTGAAAAAGGCTTTTGAACGCTCACTTTCTAAAGCAATTGCTATGCCCAAGAATTAATAAAATCCATATTGAAGTGGCAGCTGGTGGACAGAGCTGGCTTCTTCCTGCATCACTTGTCTCTCTAGTGGCTCATGTTCTGGGCTCAATGCACATTTATCCTTTTATTGCAGCATTTATTGATTTTTACTTATTTATTTATTTATCAAATCTCTGTTTCCTTAAGAACCATAATTGCTGTGTTCAAAATCAAACCTTGGTCATATCAGCACTATCTATTAACATATTTCTTTCCTTTTCCTCTTTAATGATTGACCTCTCAAAGGCATTCAGCTAATGAAATGCAAATGCAGACAAGTGAGAATGTGTTTTCTCAAAACTTTACATGTCATCATGAACCAGTTTCCAGTTCCTGTACTATTTTGACTAATTCATATCTTTATAACACATATAAGCTTTTATTCTTTATCCATTATTTCTTTCATTCCCCCCGCTCCCTATTTATATGCATATTTATCAAGCTACCAGAAACTTTAGACTGACTCCAGAGAACTTTGTAAAGTGTGTGTCACAAAGGCAAGGATTCAAATGAACTTTAGAGCAGAAATTCGTTTGCTTATTTATTTATTCTGGTTTTGTGTAGTAAGTGGCGAGAAGAGACAAAGACCATTCTTTTCAAGGCAATGAGTGTTAACTGCTATTTTGTAGGGAGTGGGTTCAATCCTTGTCTCTGTCTTAGTGAATGATTTCTGTTTTGACACACTGAGAAAAGAAACACTACCTCCGCCTTTGTTTTCTCCTACTCTGTAAGCTGGGTCATCCAGGTATTTACAGCTTTACTTAAGGAAGAGAGTGTGAGAGAGAAAATCTCTGCTGCTACTTGTAAGCACAAAGAAAAGACACTTGAGGGAATTATACTGCATGATGATTTTTATAAGGCATCTGAATCATTTTGCATTCCATCTCTAAAGCAGAAAATGATGAGTTTAATATCATACTGTAGGATGTAACTTGAAAGTCTCTCAGAAGGCAGCTCTGGCATCCAGGATGTTTGAGACTGGATATTCATTTTCTACTTAAAGGCTGAAGCAAATGTAACTATGAGACTTTGAGCCATTTCTAAATTTATTCCCATTCTTACTAGTAGATGCTGCTGCATTAGAAGCCATAACCAGGCTGGTTTCTGCTGTGTAGATATTGACAGATACCCCTGTGGTTTAACAGCAGATAGAATTGCTTTATGTTTTAAGTGCATCTGCATGTGCTCATGTAAATGCACACATACATTTATTAACATCATTTTCCCATTGAAATTCTCCCTATCTCAAAGAAGAACAATTTCAGAAGGCCAGCTCTCTGCTGATTTTTCTGAAATCCCCATCAGTAGGTGACATGATATATTTAATTCATTGTTAATTCTGTGATCCTGCCTAAATTGCAGGACATCAGTAATCATGTCAAAATCTTCCAGAGAACCTCAACTAAAATGTGAAGCTCTATTCCCTTGCTTAAATTTGTAGTGTGGCAGTAGGTGAAGCAGTTTCTGCATATACAGTATGTGTGTGACTCTAAAGAGAGAGAAGAAATACCATTACTGTCCAGGAACATATCTTAATTATTTTGTGAAACTTCTCTTTTGTGAAAGTTGACACAAATTGTGTCCTATTTGGTCTGCTACCTGAGGCACAAGGTGGCAGGCATTGAGTTTAATGTCCCAGTGACTGGGCTGTTATCTTCCATTTTAAGGCCACAATAACTTTGTGTCTGAGAATAAAGAGAATTTTTCCATTAGGAACTCATAGAATGCTTTAGGTTGCGAGGGACCATAAAGCTCACCCAGTTCCAACCCCCATGCCATGGGCAGGGACACCCTCCATGGGACCACATTGCTCCAAGCCCCGTCCAACCTGGCTTTGAACACTACCAGTGATGGGACAGCCACATCTTCTCTGGGCACCCTGTGCCAGTGTCTCACCACCCTCACAGGGAAGAATTTTTTCCTAATATCTAATCTATATTAACAATCCACTGAATTATTTGTTCTGTAATGGAGAATGCTCAACATGTTTCCCTTTGATAAAATAATGAATGTGATGAAAGACATGAGATACAGAAATACTGTTCTGTTCTGTCTAGGAGTAGTACATTTAACTGGCAATTACTCTGGCAATGTTTAACAACTTACTGAATAGGATGGAGAACTGCAAATTTGGAGTATATTTCATGTGCAGGAATGTGCAGGTTTTTATATGTTCAGTAGGAGGGTAAGGAGCAAAGACCAGAAAAAACAGTTTGATATTTATTGTGGGCTCACTTAGGAAACTACTTTTGAACTACATTGTAATGAATGACTGGACAAATGCTTTTAGACACTTGGTAGGGTGATGAGCTATCTGTTGAATGTCATGGTTTCCAAATAAGCAGTGTGGAAGCTTAATCTTTAGGTGAAGTTGATATCTGTGAAGGACACTGTTCCCTCACAAATAACCATTGAAACAGACCATTTGAAAATAATTTTGGTGATCAAGAAAGATCTTCAAAGAAATTTCAGCACCTTGAGGGCTCTCTAAAATTACCTGAAATGCCATTAGCAGCAATTTTTTTCACAAAAATCCTAGGAGATTTTAGAAAATATTCCCTGGTCATACTGTGTTAGACCGGATGACTTGATCAATTGAACACTAAGCTCAGGCTCAGGTCACTCATGTTCTGCAGGAGATTTTCTTGTTGGATAACCTAGGGAAAGTTATTTTAGTAACCTGTTCTTCTGTGTTTGCAGACATCTTCTTTTGGAAATAATTTGATAACAAATAAGTTGAGTTATTATACTATGATGCAGCACAAATCATACAGTTTATGCCAGCACCTTTATTTTGGTTTATGACACAAATGATACCAGTCTATTGTTATATATCTCACTGTGCTTCTCAATTACTTTTTATTAGTAAATATGTCCCTATAAAGAATTCTGTCTAGCTGTTCTAAAATAAGTATGACTTAGGTTACTGACATCTGTGTGAAGGACATTCATGCTCTGCAAATACCCAGTTTAACTAGATTATCTCCTCACTTCATCAAATCACTGTTTCGAGACTCTACAACATGTTCTGTTTTATGATGATATGCCAGCATGCATCTGATCTCATCACATTCTGCTTCTGATGGGGAAATTATCTTACAAAAAATAATATTACTCAGTCTTGGTTTTAATTTCTGTATGCTTGGAAAGGAAGAAAATCCTATGTGGTGTTTCATCCTGTCAATGCTAATCTTTCTCCTAGTGCTATATCTCCGAATAGCAGATGTGTGTTTTATTGCAGTGCTGGTCCTCTATAGCACAGCATAATGCTTTGGCAGGAGCAAACAATTTATTGCATTAGGGACAAATACAATCAAATGTTCCTTTTCCTATGAAGCATGGTCAGATATTGATATTGCATTAGCTAACATTTTAACATAGGAGAGGCTTAATAAGATACAGCATTACTCTCTTTAGGCTGTTTAATTAAACTGAACAGTCACTGTGTATTGTGCATTGGTTTTCTGCCAAGGGAAAGTAAATCTGTATCATATTAGTTTCACATACTAAGTGATGTTCTGCCCCCATCAGAGACTCTCTAGAAGAGCTGACACCACTGTCACATGAACTGCATAATACAGTCTGTATTTGTATTACATTGGACTCTCTTGTAGCTCAGTATTCTCCAGTAGCCTGAACAAGCTTTGTGTGCAGATGAGACACATGGCTGGAAAGCTACATGTTGTATTTTACAGCCCAGGGTCCCTATTTGCCACTGAGGGGTAGACAGCTAGGCATTGTGAACCCTGTCCTGCTAATGGAGCTCTTCTCCATCCCCCTGGTTGAGGCAGGGAGGTATGAACTGTAACCCTCTGGTCACAAGGAAGGTTCTTACTGGCCCCATGGTGGCCAGGAGACAGAGGTGTGTTTGTCACTGTCTAGTCATGAAGCACCATTTTTCTAGGAACAGAAGTTGCAAGAGTTTTGGGAAACTGGGTGATCCAGTGGCACCTGCTCTGGCAGCACTCTTTATTACTACATGTTGCCTTCTCATTGCTGTCAGTGGCACTGTATATGGTGATGAAGGTGAACATTCATTTTTTGCCACTGATGGCAGGGGAAGTGGTATAACATATATGTGAGGAAAAAGATGTGCCCCTGGACTGGAGACTTGAGTGGCATTTGCTTGCAGATTCTTCTGATACTGAATTGCAAATTCAAGAGGGTATGGAGAGATGCAAGCATTTCCGTGTTAGGGGGTCCTAGTGTTCTATTTTGAGTAAGAGTTGATGCAGTATCATGCAGGAAGCTATGAGCTGAGAGGCATTCATAGCGCTTGTTTGGGGAGTTGTTCTGTTGAATTGCTACTACAAAGCAGAGTAAGACAAAAATATTTGTGATAGTTCTCTTTCTAAACCGAAATAAATTGCACAGGAAAAACTGGTCTTTTTTACACAGTTTTGAGCCTATCTTTCCTGGCAGAAGGGAACATCTGCATATTTACGATGCAGACCTGTGCAGAGATGGCAAAGTTATGCCCAAACAATAACGCTCTAGAACTGGAAGGTGCATATTTTTGTATCAGTGGCACTAAACCCTGTATCCAAGTGAAGGATGATTATTTTGCGCAGTGTCCTGTGCTGCATAAATGTTCCAGACTTCTTGGAACAGGCAAAGAAATGTCTATCACTGTCCTGTGATGCAACTCAAATGCACCCACAAAGAGGTACGAATGGTTGGATGCATCAAAGCAATGTCTTTAACATGGTTCTCTGATGCTGTTACCATGCTTAGATTCAAGGATGGCAGTATTGAATTTATGGGAGGCTTCACCTGCACAACACCGTTATGATTTATCTCATGTTGAATGCTTTTCTTGTTGTTTTCCCTCAACAGAAGATTAACCTGGAGTTCTATATTGACATCCATGCCCACTCCACCATGACGAATGGCTTCATGTATGGGAACATCTTTGAAGACGAGGAAAGATTTCAGCGACAGGCTGTTTTTCCCAAGCTACTCTGTCAGAATGCTGAAGACTTCTCTTATGTAAGCAATGCTTCTCTTAATTATTTTTTTTCCTAATTTATTTTTAATGATAAATCTCTGTCTTAATTGGATTATGTGAATTTTATTTTAATGTGACTAGAAGGCTACTTGGAATTTTTGTCATTATTAGCTACCATCTTCCCTCTTATGATTACTTTATCCAAAATAGTAAGTTGTGATCTTGTGTGTGGTCATTAGATACATGAACAGAAGCAGGTTCTTCATCATCCATATTATAACCTTTGGTTCTGACTTATTGTGACACTTTCTTTATCAGAAGTTCTTTTGCCTTTTGATCAACTGGATCAGCTTTAATGCTTCATTTTCTGTATTATACTGGCAGTCTTTTTTGTGTGTACACTTTAAAAAATGTAATAGCAAATAGAATTAAAAAGAATAAACTTGAAATAAAAGGTTAGATAGTTTTCTGTCAAAAGTAGCGACAAAGGCAGTCTACGCTTTTGAAATTATTTGATATTAACATGGAAAACTGTTGCGCAGCAAAATGTGCAATTGCTTAATACATGTCATTTGGAAGGAAGTATGTATTGTAGTAGTTATCTGTGGATATTGGAAATAAATGAGTTAGAAAGGGGCATATGTTTTTAGAGCAAGTTTTAAATAGAGTAGAAGAGATCCTTAGCACCCATTGCTTGTAGTAGCTCTGCAGAAGTCTGTAGATTGAAGACCCTGGTCCAGTGTGTTGCAACTTTGCATCCAAATATGACATCCTGGCCCTCTCTCTAGCCTCTTCCGTGCATCAATTTTACTTGAAAGCTGTGCAAGTAGAGTACACAATGCCCCAGCCTGCCTCAATTGCTTGTTTGCTTCTCCTGGTCCCACTTACACACCTGTGAGCTGCCAGCTAAGCTACTTCTATGCAGCTACCCCTTGCTCTGTTTCTGTCTATGTACTCCAGGTTTGCTTAAGCGGATAGTCCTAAAAGATGCATTTGATGTCCCATCTTGCTTTGACTGGGATAAGGAATATTCAGTAACACATCTTGGCCAAGGCATGCCCTGTGAGGAGGGAAGGCAGTGGATAACATTTTGCATCTATGTAATGGAAACAGGCTCCATTAAAAATTACTTTAGAATCCTGCACCAAGTAGGGAAGAGCAGAAGAACCTGTTGTCTTGGCCCTCATTTTACATCTGTTATGTTCTGAACCCTCTTTGTTACCCACCATATGTTTCCCTACTCTTTGCTGTTGCCTTTTTGCTTACACTTCATGCTGCTGGTAATGAGATAAACCTGGGTCTCCTCTCAAAGATGGGGACAGCTGAGGCATGGTGACTGGCTCCTCTGCATTGCCATCCCAACCAACTTGTGGCAGAAGTGGTGGGTGGAGGAGGGTAGGGACCCTGCAGCATTGCTTGTGTTTAGCTTTAGAGAAACAAAATGTAAACCAAATATAAAAGCAGATGAGTCTTCACAGCAGAAGAAACTGTAATTGGAAAAAAAGGCCATTTTCATCATGGCAAGAATGCTAGCCTAAAGCTTTCTCATCAAGATGCAGCAGAGATTTTTTTCGTCTAGTGTCTGTGCATATTGTGCCATGGGGTTTGACTGGGAAGTGAGCATAGAAATGGAGTTGTGCCACTGTTTTATTGATAGATCTGTTCCAGCAAAAGGAAGGAGCATTTGAAACCTCCTGACCCCTGTCCATTCCTCTATTCTATGGTAATTTGTTTTATGCAAGAGTGGGAAAAAGTTTGGATTGGTCCCTGACTTTCCTAAAGCTAGGAAGAAGTTATCCTTTCTTCTGCCTCTTCTATTCCCAAGAGAGGGGCCTCTACTAAACCAAACTTTTTCCTTTTTTTCTTGGGATCAGCAGTAGCAGCTGGCTGGGTAATGCCTGGGAAGATGTGTTTCCTCTGTTGCCTCACAGTATTGTTTAACCATTGTCAATATTGTTTAACAATTGTCTATATATTTTGGGGAATTTGGGGGACTGCTGCAGCATGAAGCTTTCTGTGGTCACTCGCTTCAAGGGCTTCTCAGAAAACTGTCCAGAGTGCAGAAGACCAAATCCCATACTAAATGAGGAGGGAGAGCAGCTCTATCTGTTCCCAGTTGTTTGAAGCCTAGGGAAGAGGGAGCTGAGTTTAAGGAATAGCCTGTTCTTGTCCGAGAAGACCTCAATGATTGAGTTTCTTATCTGCACCTGGTTGTTTGAAAACCACATTATAGATACGGGGGCATTCACAGATCATAGCAATGAAATCCTGCAACTGATAGTTTAGAGATTTTGCGCTCAAGTGTGGGATTTCTCTCTGTTACTGCGGGAGACTAACTGCTCCTCTTAGCGCAAGCCTTGGTTGACAAAGGGAAAATCTTTGAGAAAATGACATAGGAAATAGAAGCCAATAGCTAAATAAACAGCACAGCCTCTCCCCTTTGACTTTCAATCTCCTTTCTGTAGTAGCTGGCAATTGGATATATATGTTGCCTTCCAGCACACTGCAGTTTGACCTAGGTGCAGCTGGCACTCAGTACATTGGACTTCCAACTCACATCCTACTGGTCGCTTGAGACCGGAAGCTTTTCCCCTGCTATCCATCCAAGCCATTCTTCTCAGGCCAGCTGAGAGGATAGAAGTGTTGGGAAAGGAGACAGACACAAAGTGTCCAATGTATGTGAAGCAAGAGGAGTGAATATTATTGCCATCTCCAGGCTTCTGTTCTCTTGTTTTCAGCTCCAGCCATGTGGGTTATGTGACCGGCTGGAAATATCAGGGCCGAGTCTTGATGTTCAAAAAAGAGGAAAGGAATCCAGAGCTTCCTGCATTTAAAAAGGGGGATAAAAAAAAGTATTGAAGATTAAAAATAGTGTATGTAAATATGCCCTATTGACTGCTCAAAGGGAAGGGGGGAAGTGCATCGTTAACATTACCAGGCTGGTGTTTGAAAGTGTGGGAATGGACCACTGTTGTTACTAATTAATTTTCCAAAGCTTCAGGAGGTCTCATTTACATTGTATGCTGCTGCGGCCATTTGTTGGGATTATAATACTTCAACAGCAGCACTTCAAGTGAAAACTGGCGGCTGCATGAAGTGTTGTCCATAATTGACTAGCTCCATGTCTTCACACAGCACAGAGACAATGTTCCATTATGTTATCCATTGACAGTATCATTGAAAAGATTACTCTCCTTAAAGCATCTGTCAACCTTGATTGATTTACAAGGGACAAAGAACTGAAAAGGTTTGAAGTGCGGGTACAATTTTTGCCACCGTTTAGCATACATAATGGTTCTCCTTTGATGTCAAAAGCTCATCTTCTATTAATAATGCAGAGGGCTTTTGAATGCAGGCTACTTGTATGGAGTTCCACACTAATAACCTACTTGCTGTGAAATGGGATTCACTTTGGAGAAGCAGTCATTTGTCTGGGTTTTACATGTTCGGAATGAATCCCGACTCAAAGGGATTTCTTTCAGTGCTCTGCATGATTACAGCTGAGCCCGGCACGGGTTAGGGAAAACAGGCAAATCCTAGCCTGCTCCTCCAGCCGAGAATCTGGCAGAAATCACGCAGCCAGATGCAAAGGAGCATGAACAACAGGCCTAAGATGATGCGATCAAATGCCTTGTGCTGTTTTGTCTGGCAACCTTCTATTAATATACTTTAGAGTGCATTTCATTTCATGCCTGGGCTGCTTTCTTCACCTGTCATTTCCAATAGGCTTTTTTATTTAAATGGCAGCATCCAGGGGAGATTGGTGATTAGAGAAGGGGGTGGATAGGGGATTTGTGCCTGCATGCCTGTTGTAGGACCAAAGGCAAGTCACCCAACATCTCTGTACCATGTCTGTTGAGCAGAACACTTAACCTCACAGTGCTCTGTTAGGCTGACTGTGGTTTGCAGGTAGAAGGTGTGAAAGGGACTGGAAATTCTTCATTTGTACATGACTTCAGAAACAGGGAACTGCCTTTGGTTTAGCTGTCAGCACGTGAAGCTAGGAAGCTTAGCTCCCAAATAAATACATTAGACATTCTTGGGCAGGGAAAAAGGAAAACTTTTGTAAGGAAAGCATTCTATATTTTCAAGGTTTAAGAAGGATATTTTTAAACACTGGGAAGTAAATATAATCTGTATGAAAGCTCTAACAGGGAGAGCTGACAAGCTCTTTTGAAGGGCTGACTCATTGGCTTTTAGGAGCAGCTGTTGACACCACGTCTGAGTGCATTACACATCAGCCATGGCTAGGAGTTGCAGTATTTGGAGGAGTGTTCTTCATTTGACCTTGTTCTGGAGAGTGGATTAGTCATAATGACCAGACACAAGCACTTGAGCATTTCAAGAACCTGCTAGTCTTAGGGGTGGCTAATTTTGACCTTTGTGACAGTATGAGAGGAGGACACCATCTGTTCTTTCTGGTTCATTTAAAAGAAACAACCACAGCCATTCTTGGATGGCTTTATCACTTCATGAAGATTGCTTTTCTTTCCAGTTAAAAGAAAAAGACTGGCTAGAGGTACTTGGCTTAATCTTCTTGGGTTTTTTTTTCCTTTGGACTCCAAACTGGTGGTACTCGGGATACCTTTGAGTTCTCATTTCATTTTCCTACATTCGATCTCCCAGCAGAGCACATTCCTTAGAAACACAGTTTGTTGGCCTTTGTGTGCTGTGGTTAGCCAAGGACACTGATAAAAACTTGGGGTCCCATCATTTTGGGCACTAGGTAACCACTGAGGAAGTTCACAACCCCAAGAGCTGCCAGTCCTGCTGGGAAAGAGACAGAAAGTGAGTGGGAAGTTACTTGCTTGTGTAAATCTGAAAATAAACCCCAGGTTTCCAAAGTGCCAGTCTGGTTTCTTTGTCACCATTTCCGCATGTTTTATTCCAAGCACTCAAAGGTGAAGTCTCCAAACAACAACTCGCCATATTTTCTTTAGGAAAACATGTTGTTAAACCCAGTGCTATAACATTGTGGCCCAAAACATGTTTTGAGACTATCATTGTCCCAGCAATAAGAGAATATTCAGATATGGAATGATTTGCCCTAGTACTTTTTGTCATGTTTTTTTGCTTGTTTAGGGTTTTTTTGGCTTTTTTTAGCCAGGATATCTAAAATTGAACAACCAAGATTGATTTGTATTTTCCATTGTTTTCCTTTTACGCACATACTCCAGGTCTGTTCTTCCTTTTCCACAGTACCCCCCTCATCCATCCAAGCTTTCTTAGGGCAGATGTGTTCCTTCCAGAAAACCTCCTTCCATCTATCCATGGCAGCCTTGCTGGGTTGTTATCACTTACCCTGGCTAGACATCTCCCTTGCAGTATTGTGGTCCCTATTACTAATCCCAGTGTGTTTTGGGCCATTTCTGAAGGAAGTGCTGGCACAAGTGCCCAAGGAACTAATAACATCTCATGAGCACTGAATGAGCAAATCCCAGTAATCTGCTCCAAAATAAAGAACCACCAGTTTACGTGGCATGTGGATGAGCAGGGAAGGGGAAGCGAGGAGCAAGTTTCTCAGACCTAGAATTCATCCCATAGTAAAATTCATACTCATTTGCACTACCACCTCTTAAGTGCTTCTCCGCTGTTTTGGCAAGAAATGACCCTTGTCTCAGGAAGGCAAAAGCTATTGCATTCAGGTAGGTTTTGTTAACATCATGCAAGCTTAACAGATCTACTCAAAAATCTCTTAAAACCTGAGCGGAACAAATGATCCTACCTCCTTTTTTGTTGTCTTGTACCAGGGCATTTCCAGGAAGACAAATACAGCTATTATATGCTTTAGCACCCCTTTGGGATGCATTTCTGCTCACTGCTTCTTGGACACGTTGCTCCATAAGTTCATTTATTTATTTATACTTCATGGAGGCTGGGTGAGCAGAGAAAGGAAACACGATTCTGGTGGCACAGGGAACAGATTGTAAAGCCTGTGCTTTCAGGCATTATAGGCTTTGTCTCACAAGATCTCTGCCCTCTGGAGAGTGATGGCTAAATGAAACTCCTCCATTACATCGTGCTGGACCAGTCCACCCCTCTTTTTTATAGAGAGTTGAATCTGTATTGCAAAGAAAAGGAAGGTGAGGGGGGGAAGAGGAAGTTTTTGATTAAATAGACTCTCTTTCAGTACCTTGCTGTGCATGCAGGAGTTGACAATCCCTTCTCCATTCACACAGGTAGAAATTTTGAATATCCGCAGAAGAAACAAGATTCTGTAGGAATTTTATGGTGTATTTTCAAAGGCCATCATTATTCTTACCTAATGTCAACAAGCCAGGAGCAGGTGACTGCCTCTTTTCAGGGTAGTACATATGAAAGTAGCTCCTTTACATTCAAATGCAAGCTACATCTATGTCAGGGTGCTGCAAATTTCACTTGGCTGGGACAAACTGTGCTGTGAAGGAGGCTGGTTAAGAACTGGACACCCATTCCCCTCCCAGGACCTGTTTCCTGGGTGGTTTAGCTGTGATATTTTAGTGTATGTAGAGTATATGTCTGTCTGAACTGCTGCAGAGTAGTGAAAGAGCCCAGGAGGAGTTTGAGCAATGGACTCTACTGAATTGCTCTGGAGACAGTGTACAGCATGCTGCCCCTCCTCAGAAGGGGTTGCAACCTCCTGATTTAGACCTACAAGTGAGCAGCACGTCTCTTTGCCACAGAGCAAACCGCTTTTTCTGCAGACTATTCAAAGCAACTGCGTGCATGATGATTGTATTTCCCTTTTGGCTTCTCATTGTCCTAAGTTTCTGTCATTTGTATAAATGATTATGAAAGCACTCCCAGGAGAATGCACACACACTCATAAAACTATGGTAAAGAGAAGCATTGCAGGCTATTGCTACAGGCTATTTTATTGTATATTTTGAGGAAATGTCTCGTTTTCTACTGACAAATAGGGAAACTGAGAACTCCAGAGACATAAGTTATTTCTGTAAATGGTGTGATTATTCTGTAGAGCTTAGACTAGGAAATGCCAGCCTTGGCATCTTTGGGGAAGGATGTGTAGAGATTGCTGTTTGTAAAACAACAATAGGGAGGAAAAAGCAGACCTTTTCTTCATTGTTACCCTAAAGCATTTGCAGATCCCTTATTTGTCTACATCGCTGGTCACAGATTGTGTTGGCTGTTTAAATGGAGATAAGTTCCGGACCAATTCCCTGGTCTATGGGCAATGGGTTTGTGCATAGGTTAATGGCTGAGTAGGTGACATTGCCATGCATGGCTAAGTGCACTTCTGGTGACAAGAAGAAGCAGACTTACTGACAGAGCTGAGATGACTTGACACTGTGTTTGGGGTGGCAAAATCTAGTGGCAAGAGGAGCTCCAACTGAGGTTTGCTTAGAGGATGGGGTGAAATTTGCCACCTCCTTTTGCCTTTCCTGAGTAGGTTATGATGGGCTGCTCAATGCTGGTTGGGAGACCTCGGCTGACTTAGTGAAGGTCTCAGGCAAGGCCGCCTCTTTTGTTTGCAAAGCACTCTGCTTTGTTTGGCTTCAGGATGTTGTTTAAGAAGCTCTCTCAGAAAAGCTGCTGTTTTGATTTGGGTTCCAGTTGCATTAGATGCTATGGTGGAGCCAGCGAGCATGGTAAGTATCTTCAGTGGTGTAGCACTGGAGGAGGTGGGAGCTGTGAGTACAACCAGTTTTACTGCATGTGAGGATGACTTCCAGGGAATGTGAAATGCAGGCTAAATCCCTGCACTGGTCCTGCCAGTGTAACTGGTACAAGGTGCAGAGATAGGCATCAGGCTGTGAAGACCTCCATCAATCCTGGAGCTGTATGGCAGGGCACTGTAGAGAGCAGAGCATGGATATTAATGAGCAGTGAAAAGTGCAGCTATTGTAGTTCCTGCAGGTGAACAGCTGAAACCCTGAAGCATGAAACCCAGTTGCTTTTCTAACTACAGAGTTTCCAAAAAGGGAGCTCATTTGGTAGTTTGGGTTTTGAGGCATAAACTGAGAGCTAATACAGCTCCCTTCTTCGAACCCCTCTGCTAATGGCCATGCAAATATGTGTTTTTTATCAGCAAACTTAAGCAGGCATGACTGAAAGACACTTGGGAGGGATGGGGAAAGATCTGGTATTACTTCACTACACATTAAAGGGATAATGAAGCCCCTCAGGGAGCAGATGTGTGTGTGGTGACAAAGTACCTTTAAACTGTTATTTCTCTGAGGAGAATTGCACTTTAAAGCCTGACAATGTGGTGTTAGGCAGGTTGTGTTCATGGTACTCCTGCAATGTGGAAAAGATGATTGCTGTCTGCTTTCCACTGAGCAGGAAGAAGGCAAAAAAAAAGACAGGTAAGTAGAATTGTGAAATCTGTTAGGATTTGAGGCTATTTGCTCTTAGGGTTTCAGTTTCAGCCTTTTCTCTCTCACATTCTTAGGACAGGTCAAGCTGTTTCAGATCTCCCCTTCATGCCTTTTCTTTCTGCAAACCGTATTCTTGTTCAGAGAGTATTCCTTTGCTAAACCCAAAGTCTGGGACACACCTCACTGTTTCCTACCAGGCACAAAAGTTACAAACCAAAATGCTGTCAACTGCAGACCCATTGGTGGGAATGAACCAGCCCTTTTCACAGGAATATCAGTCCAATCTGTCCCTAAGGGATCTGGAAAAACTCCAAGTAATGGGATCCCTCTTTGAAATTATCCTGAACTTTTCAAAACCCCCTTTTCCCAAATTTCAGTAGTCACAACATTTTGAGATGAACTAAATTTCCCTCCTGTGCATCAGAAACACGGCAAAGCTACAAGGTGAGATCAGGGAGTAATTTTGAGCTCTGTTCCCATTTCATCATGTCTCTGCTTCCCACAATCATTCTTCCTTGCCTGCTTCTTCCTTCAGGTAAGCTTTCTGCCTTTGTGGGTTTTATTTCTTTCTCTTCTTCTTTTTCTTTTTCTCCTTTTTTCTTCCTTCCTTGTTTTTCCCTTCCTTCCCTTCCTTCTTTTCCTTCCTCCCTTCCTTCCTTCCTCTCTTCCTTCCTTCCTTCCCTTCCTTCCCTCCCTTCTTTTCCTTCCTCCCTCTCTTCCTTCCCTTCCTTCCTCTCTTCCTTCCTTCCTTCCCTTCCTTCCCTCCCTTCTTTTCCTTCCTCCCTCTCTTCCTTCCCTTCCTTCCTCTCTCTCTTTCTTTCTCTCTCTCTTTCCCTCTCTCTTTCTTTCTTTTTAATAATCTCATCTACATTTCAGAAGCTGGCTGTAGCTTTGAATTTGAAGAAAGCTACCTGATAGCAGCTTCTCAAATACCACGATTTCCAAGTTTCCAGACCCAGTTGGCATAGAGTTGATAGTCTATCACAAAAACCACTAACACGTATGCTTTCCAGTCTATTAAGAGAGTTAATGGACCAGGTGTGAAGAGATGGTTAAGTTGGCTTTTGAAGTGAGAAGTTTCCTCAGTGCTTCCAGAGAAGTAAAGAGATAAGTTTTTCTTGTAAGGATAGCTTGATGGGCACCAGCTGCGAGAATGGCAGGGTCAAAGCAGTTACACCATGGCAGTATTTAGCTGTATCCACATGAGGAAAGTGAGCTGCCAGTTGCACCCCTCTTACAGCACCCTGTGTATGGGGCACAGAGTCACAATATGCAATGTTGCTATTTACACTTTTCTGTGGCAGGGATTTCAAAGCCAGTGCATTTCTGTGCTCTCTAACTTTTGCAGACTCCAATAAAGCATTCTAGAAAATGAGAGTGAGTGAGTTATAGCTGATACAGTAAAACTCTTCACTGAGATGGATTTGACATTGCCTGGGCTCCAGTCCATTTCCCAGTGGCACATCTATTCTTCCTTGATGACAAGTGTGTCATTACTTTTTTCTAGAGCACTAACTACTAATTTTTTTATTATCAGGTTTTTTGCTACACTGGGGCAGAGAGTTGAGGGCTCATAGAGGTCAGACCTGCTTTAGGAAAAGAGCTTACTCTTCAGCTATAAGAGCAGCATCAGCGGATAACTCTGGTGAGGTTGTAATTGAGTCCTGATTACATTGCTGGTGCTGATAGGTGAGGAACATGAAGCAATTTGTATGCATAATCCCAGTTTACCCCAGTAGGTAAAGTGCTTATTACTCAATTAAAGAACAAGGAAAATAAAGGCAATTTTTCTGGTTTTGGCTATTCTGGGGAGGGGGGCTGAGGGTGGTCGTTATCCTCAGTTGTAAAATACAGTTTATTTCCCAAATATAAATAGCATAGGGTGACCCAGCACATTGTTTAATTATGTGTTGTAGTATGAAACCATTCTCTAATTATGAATCATCTTAATGTTTGTGTCTCTGCTCTTCTCCAGTAAAGATTTCTAACATGATCCTCTGATTCTTGTGAGCATACAATTGAACATGTACATCCTTTTGTAAAACATTTCCTGGTCCTACATCATCTATCTATATTGGCAAATGGGAATTTCTCTTTGTTCTGAGCTTCATGCAGATACTGTTTGTGAGGACAAATGTTCTTCTGGGAAACATTCATGTGCACATTTGAGCTCAAGTTTTTGAAGACATAAGCAGTTTGCTAGTTCCTTCCACAGGCACACAAACAATCAATTGCATTGCAGTAGACGTGAACAGCTGGTGAAATCTATTTGTTGGATTTCAGGAACCCCCTAGACCTTGCTACATCAGAAGTTAATCTTTCTCAATCTATCAAAGCCTGTTACCAGATTTCTGTCTGGTTGATTTCTCTCCTAATTGCTTTCTAAGTCATTTGTACCTTGTCGTTTCCTTTCTTACCAGGTTGAAGAAACACCTTAGAATTGATCAAAAGTGACGTGCAGTCTATACCCTGGTTCCTATGCTGGGAGCCTGGCAAGGTCTGACTTGCACTGTGGTCATACCTTGAATCTTTTTCTCCCTATTGTGTTGAGCAATTTCAGAAGACAACAAAGATTCATTCCCCAACAAGTCCATTATGAGGAAGTACCATTTTGTCCCTTTACTCTGCCATCAATGAAAGGTAGAACTGAAGCTCCCATCCACAGACGGCTGGCTGCTGAGGCTGCTTGTCATTCCAGCCCTTTTTGGCATCTCTTCTTCCACTGAACAGTGGACTCTAATTTACTGGGCATTGCCTTCAATTTTAACTTCTGTGCAACCTGAGGTTTTCTGATGCTGTAGCAAGACAATCCCCTGTGAAGTCACAAATACACTGGAGAGGAGACCCCACCAGTGGAAGCTCCCACCAAGCAGAACCACTCATATTCCAAGTCCATCAGGATGCAAAATCAGTCTCACGTGTGTGAGAAATGTGCTGTTTGTCCCCTTTGTCTTTTGGATTAATTCTTATGATAGATTGGTACAGTCATTCAAAGCCAATCAATAAACTGCCCTTACTTTGTGAATATGAACTGCTCAAGGCATTCATTCCAGTCATTGTTAGCAGGATGTTGGAGCAGTGCAGAGGAACCAAGAGTATCCCTCAGCCATATGGGAGCTGCCTAAGCTGTTGAGCTTGTAAGCCAGCTACCAGGGTGTTGAATTTACCGAGTAGAGATGCTGTGTGGTAGTGTGTCCTTACCAGCCATGAGACAAGGCTGCACTTGAGACAGAGGTCCTGGTACATTGAGAGGTCTGAGCAAGGGCCAAGGCTTATTTTTCTGCTTTGAGACCACTCCAGAGAGAATTTGCATGCACTTTTGTTTTTCTTATTTCCTTCCACCCATCTCTTTGTCTGCTGCAATGTCTGAATGTCCAATTGGTTTACAAATTTCTTTGTGCTGCTTGGCTGTTCACTGTCATTCTCAATGGCAGTCATGGGAAACTGCCACTAATGCCTGAAATGTAGACAGAGGGTCAGCACACCTTGAAGTTCCCAAGTGTGTATGAAATCCAGGTGTAAGTTTTTTGGTGGGTTTCTTCCTACAAGAAAGTGGGGGAATCCTTCACCCTTATTTCTCGGTTCCTTTAACAGTGGACTCTTGTTGTTTGGCATCTCCTGTAGATAGCTTTTTGTTCAGTGAATTTTCTCACACAAGCAGGGAAGCAGAGTCCTTCTGTAAGCTTTAATGTATCTATGTGTTTTAATAATGAATTACTATTGATTTTATAGAAATATCCCTATTTAAGAACTTCAAAGTCTTTGGTGTTTCTCCTCATCCTCCAGACTTTGTACTTTTTGCTGTTGTTGACACTCCCATGCAATTGAGCCTAGGAGAAATTAATATTTGTTTAGCTGTTCTCCTGCTGTGCCTCCTCAGTGCATTTGCTTAATGACTACTTCAATTCAGCTTTGCAAGGGTTTTAGGGCAATAGATTTTCCCAGAAAATCAAAAGACGCATTTTCAGACAACTTTACCTGTGTTCTTTCCCCTCCCCTCGCCTCTCATCCCCACATTAGAGTCTGATTAAATAAATGGCTATGCAGAAGGCTTCTTCTCTGCCACAATGCTGGGCTTTTCATAGCCTTTGTTTCAGCATTATCTGTTGCCAAGATCAGTTGTGGTGAAGAGTCAAAGTTCAGTCTGTTTATTTCTCCACTCCAGTTATCTTGACTTGAAGCAGTGAGTAGAAGGTTGGACTCAAGCAAATACCTGATGCCCTTCCTTGTCATTAGCTGAATTTTCTTGAATCTACAATTTTCTTCTTCTCATCTAAAACATCAAATCACACTCTGGCTTGTAACATTTGCTCTAGAGCTGAGACCAAGCCACTGTTTCAAACCATGCACATGTTCATATTTGAAAGGTTTATGCTATATTTTCTTTACCTCAGCCTTCCTGAGTCAAATTAGAGATGTTACTTTTACCCAAGACATCATTTGTATATGACATCAGGGTTTTTTTTTCAAAATGAGGACAAAGTTAACCTCCAAAATCGACATTTATGCATCTATACGAAGGTTCAGCTTCTTTTTATTCATGAAAGTGCAGAACTACTTGGCAAAGAAATGAACAGGTGATTTTATTAATGCCATTGTCATTTCAAGTAGTTTTGCACAGCCGAAACTACAAGTTTTCTACTAAACAAACAAACAAAGAGAAACAAATAAAGCAAAACCAAACAATCAAAACCCCCGAACTCCACAAAAGAGCATTCTAAAAATTCAAACTCTGGAAAGATCCAAATTTTGGTTTCTTTTTTTGGCCTACCTTACTTTATTTAGACTACTTATAATTCACTTTTGAATGGCAAGAATGATTTTGCCAACAACCAGGTCCAACATCTGAGTTCTTTTCTGCCAGAAAGCAATAGTCACTTCAGTGAAATAATATATCAGGCACGCTTCAACTATTTCCAGCTGATGAGGTTTCAGCTTATAGCAGAGATTGTTTTTCATTAGGGCCTGAGTACATGACCTGGCACTTGAGCAGCTGAGTTTTACTTGACTACTACCACTCTAGTCCTCAAACTCATCCCACGCTTCTTTTTGGTATGATATTCAGAGCCTCCTCCATAATGATGATTCATTCCACAGTATGTCAGCAAATTTTGGTGGTATGGGCCTCCTTTACCATGCCAAGAACTTTGATGAAGATATTATGTAAGATTTATCTCAAGAATCATCTATGAGGAATTCAACTCATAACCTTCTTCTAGCCTGATTGAAATAATGGGAAATAGAACTGTAAAGGACATCATGCCCAAACTGTATCCCAAAGTCATGAACTATATTCAGCAAATAATTGCACACTTTGTTCTGAAACATATTTGATGAGATCTTCATAGGTACTCCATATCAGTAACTGGGTCTCCTAATCACTGGAGTACTTCTGTCTTCCTAATGCCTGCCCTGAATAAATTCTCCAACATTTTCTTTGTTTTCACTGTGCCAAATGCAGCCACAGAAATAGCTCATTCCCCTTGTGGGTGATGCTTCTGCTCACAAACCACAAGATCATGGTCTGACACCTTTGTTTTCTTCTTCCTTTGAGCTGGCTCCATACACACATATTCTGATAGCTGAAATGAAATCAGAATCCATTTTTCTGTCTAGTTAGTAGGAGCAAGCTGAGACTTCAGTCAACCTGGGGGTGAGCTCCCTTCCAGTCTCCAGTCATGCCTTCAATGGAAAGCTAAAATTCATTTATGAAGATTCTTGAGAGTCCTCCCTTCCACCTCTCTATGAATCCCACTCTATGAATAATCATAGAGCTATAGTGTTCTTAAAGCCAGATCTTCAGTCATAGCAGAAAATAGTCTTTCATACTATACTGCTAATGCTGTAAAGTTGTGTGGTATATTTTTGCACCCAGAGAGCAACACCCCATTAACATTTAAGTTAGTGAAGTGGAAATTTGTGTGACCTAATTTAAGAACTAGTAGGATGTCTTAGGTGAGAAAGTTTCACTAAAACGTAAATGCCACTGTATTTCCACTTTGCTTGAAAGAGTCCAGAGTAATGGGCAGGGGAGAATGCTTATGACACAGGGGAATGCAGTAAAGAGAAGGAACCCAATATCCAAATAATTGCCCAGCTTAAGTTTTGAGAATAGAGGGTCTGGAAAGTTCACTTTCAGCTCATGCATGTGACAAGCTTTTTTTGGTGCTATCCAAAAGAGGAGGCGAAAAGCTGATGTTAAGAGTGAATTGAGATTAATTTTGTGAAAGTCTGCAAGGCATTATTTATAGTTGGTGTGACAGAACTGTGCTTCTGTTAATGGTCTCTCCAGGCCATGCTCAAAAAATAGTGCAGTCTTATATAGTGTAAATGAGATTTGGCAATGTGAATTTAACTAGTTTTGATTTCTACAGACTCCTTCCCAACACTTCACTTGTTCCACTCACAAACACTCTTCATGTTTCTGTGTTGTTCCTCCTGCAGTCCAGTACATCATTCAACAGAGATGCTGTAAAAGCAGGGACAGGTCGGCGTTTTCTTGGTGGGCTGCTAAATGATACATCCTACTGCTACACTCTGGAAGTCTCATTCTACAGCTACGTATTGGGAGGACCTACTTCTGCAGTCCCTTACACAGAAGAAGCATGTATCCTTTTGAAATCCTTCCTCCTCTTGCAGCACATGTGAACTGGGCACTTAAGGTAAATACTTCTATCTCAATAAGAGTTTGCAGTGATAGGAAAACACAAGTGGAAATGTGAGTCTGCTCCTGATGCTTTAATTCCCCTCATATTGATTCTCCATACTGTGGAAATTCAAGAAGAGAAAGGCATATTAGATCAAATAAGCCATTTCCCTCTTGTAGGAGATTGTCTCACACATTTATTTCAGAAACTACTCCTAGAGAACCTGTGATCCATTCCCTTCCACAGACTTCCATTTCTTTTTTCATTTCTCTCCTTATCCTCCTATTATCCCTGTGTTTGTATTATCGCTTTAATAGCAAGTTGAAAGTGCATCTTTGTTATTGAGTTACAACATCTTCTCTGCCTTTGAACTGCAGCCAAAAGGCTCTAAAAGGATCCATTAGGTCTGTAGCTGCCTCAGAGCCACATCTTTAATACCAGTTGAAAAAGAAAGGGAAAGCGAGCTCTGCAAACAAAACCGACAAAGTTGTTCACGTTTTTGAGTGCTCAAATGGAAGCAATGTCTCATTCCTCAAGAACCACCTATCCACCTGGCTATCCCAATGTAGCAACGATTTGTAGAACTGTTCTGCCTGCTCTTATGATCTGGTTTTATGTTTTTCTTTTTGTCACCGTGCTCAATCAAATAACCAGTGCCAATACTTCAAGCTTGGGTGTGTTATTTCATGTTGTCATTCTATCTTGGTGGCTTCTGAAATTTCCACGGGTTTAGAGCCACTGCAGAAGGAGAAGGATTGCCTGTGATTGCTTATTTACCTCTCTGCTGCATTTCAGAAGTTGGCGAAGATTTATGGCTTTAGGGTAGTAAGGGGGAAATTTTAATATGAGACATAATTCTTCACCATCCATGCGTATGTGCACACTGCGTGGGACTAAGAGTGAGAAACAGGGAGCATGGAGAGTAAATCTTGATCGTTTGTGGGTTTCTGGTTTGGTTTCTCCACTGAAAGTGAAATTTGGGGGAAGGAGCAGGATGACTATATTAAGGTGACTTCTTTGACTTGAACATTTGAAATACAGGCTGATTCCAAGGAATAGCTTCCTGCAACTTACATGTTTGCAGTATATCTTGCCAGTGAGGAAAGAATTGTTATAACTGTTAGGTTTATGTATTTATTTTCTTATGTTGGTATTCTGGTGTTTTAAGAACATGTGTCTCAGTTTCACCTTTAACTTTCCTTCTCACTTAGTACTCATTGTACTGATAACTGCTTATTTATATTCCTTATTTATCAAGAACACATTTTGCTGTGAGGAGTTGGAAGAGTCCCCATACAATGGGATCATGATTCCCTTGAATATGTTTTTCTTCATGACATGTAGGTCATACTGGCTTAACTTCCTTTTCCATGAAGACACTTGTTTTGTGCTTCACATTACAGAGGTTTCAGGTGTGGGGTCTAACATCTCTGTATTTGCTTGGCTTGCCTTCTGCAGACAGAGCTGCATCATTCTCAGTTCATTTGTTGTGACCATCAGCAGCTAGAGCACAGCAAACAGGCCCCAGATCACAAACAGATCCTCTTTGATGGTGATGTATGAGAAGCTCAAGCAGCAGCTTGGTTTTGACAGGTATGGTTTCACCTAGATAAGTGAAAAAGGAAGAGAAGCTGGTTTTGGCTGGCCTGGCAGAAACAAAGCAGGAAAGCCTCTTGGCCCATGTAGTACACTTCACTGGCATTTTCCTTTTCAATGAAGGGATTCTGTAAGACTGCTGCTTAAGACAGCTCTTCCTTATGTGTCCATATTCCTAGTTAGAGAAAGAAATGGAGCTGCCTGAAGCAGTCTTTAGGCTGGTCTGCTCTAACACAGATTTACGCACGTCCTATCCTGGCAAAAGAGAAGTTTCATATCACTGATATGCTTGTGACAAAAAGTAAAACAACTGCAGAGCATTTCAATTTAGCCTGAACAGCTCCTCCAAGCTATTTGCAAGTCAGTGATTAATTAATGCTCAGATTTTTTAATGGACCTGAACCAAAGACACAGTCAGTCAGTTCATATTGGCCTCCAAGGACAGGCATGCTTCTATTAACTATCTAGCTACATGCAGGCAGCAAGTCAACCAAATAAATGAAGGAAATACAGTGAACCCAAAACCCATGAACTGATAGGGCAAGTATTCAGGAAATCTGCCTTTAAAAGTGTATTTCTCAGGCTGTTGTTCATCCCACTGTGATGTTATTGGGTTCTGTGGGGTTTTGTTTTGCTTTGTTTTGTTTTAATAGAAACAGGATCAGGGAAACTAGAATTGTTCAAAGCTAATGTTTGATTAAGAAGTGCTGACTGAGACTTGGCCTCAAGTTCAGGGATCCCATGGCCTTGAAGGGAGATTACAAAGCAGATCACACCCCACATTCAGAAACCAGTAATACTGGCTCCATGTAGAGACCAAAATAAATGAGGATCTCCAGGTTCTACAAAAATACCAATTTAGCTTTAATATTGCTCCCATTGATAGGTGAACAAACTGAACAAACTCTGAATAGTTTTCTGTTTGCACTGGTGGCACGTGGTTCTGTCAGGTTCTTTCCTATACAGCATTTGTGGCAAATAAGATCATAGTACTACCCCCTTTCATGCTATTATGTAAGTGGATTAGGTCTCTTGTGAGGTTTTTTGCTTTGAATCTCTTCATGATTTAGATTGGATATAAGGAAGAAGTTCTTTACTGTAAGGGTGGTGAGGCACTGGAATGGGTTGCCCAGGGAGGCTGTGAATGCTCCATCCCTGG
>WYDI02014997.1:0-11121 GCA_009867235.2 Psittacus erithacus
TTATTGGTGGTAGCAGCAGTGGTTTGTGTTATACCTTAGTTACTGGACTGTTCTTATCTCAACCCGTGGGAGTTGTACTCTTCTTTATTCTCCTCCCCATCCCTCTGGGAGCTGGGGGAGGGAGTAGGGGGAGTGAGAGAGTGGGCTGCGTGGCAGGGCTTAAGCCACAACAAGGGGTCATGACCATTTTTCTGACTCCGATGGGAAAATCAGAGTCTGCCCCAGCAGATACTGGTGTGGACACTTTCCTGCCAGCTCTTCTGAAGAACAGCTACAGATTCCTCTCTTGTCTATTGCTTGGGGTTTGTTGGGTTTTTTCCTGCCAGGATTATGTCATTTGTATACAATCGCTGGTGTGGTAAAAACCTTTTAACCAGGACATCTTCATGGATGCTAATTTAGCACAATTATACTTAATGACAGTGAAACTGCATAATAGGCACATATTCATTCAATGACACAGGCAGTTGAGTACTAACAAGCTCTTAAATTAGTGTGAAACACCAAACTTCAATCTCCTTATTGCTGTAGTTTTACTTTGGTGGGTACTTTATACCACAGCAAGTCTTTTCAGAAGCACTTTTGTCTCTCTTAATCAGGATAGCTGTTTAATTGAGTTGGCTGTCTACCAGTTCAGAGGACTCTACTGATTTAACGTTTAGATTTGCTTAGCTTTAGCTAATCAGATATGAAGGTGTGGTGTTCCTGCGGGTTTTTCAGTTAGAAAAACAAGCTGATATATTGAAGAGCATAGATTAAAGCAATGAAGAAGACGTGTCACAGGTATTACGCATTCCCTAGTGTCCCAGGCTGCTTTTCTTCCTCCTAGATTTTGTATCACTATTACAAATCACTATTGGAAAACCCCTGTTTTGTTCACATTAAATGCAATCTGAATGTTTAGGTTAAGAAAAAGAAACAAAGAAAAGAAGTCCACAGAAAATAAGGGGAAAGTGCCTAAATCATTAAAACTGCCTAGCAGCTAGGATGGCTGGTGTTTTCCAGCGATACTCCACCAGTCGAAATCACTCTAGAAAGAAGGTCACAAACACAATTTCCATTTATCCCTGCAGGTTCTCTTCATGCCACAAAAAGCAGAGGAAGAGATGTCTACTGGAGAGGGGGGAAAAAAAGGAAGAGGAATAAATTACCCCATGAAAGGAGTTAATGAACAGTCGATAAGTAGCTCTACTTTCAGCAGCCCACGTGTAATTTCAAGACCTAAAGCCAACCTGGCTGTTCCTGTGGAGATTTTTAGGGTGTTCAAGAATAGGATGGTCCTCATCTTTCCTGAAATACCTACACCTCCCCAGGGCACTCAGGACCCTGTCTCTTGTACTGAAAGCATGAGACTAGAAGGTTTCTACTGCTGTGGCCACAGATGAAGTGGATGTAGTGCAGTCTGCCCTGTGTACTCTTATAGCCAGCCCAGGACAAATAACACAATCAAAAGGTTAGTAGGGTTTTTATGCAGAAAAAAGAAATGAGTCATTGCTAGTGAAGTTTCTAATTTGTGAAGGTGTATTTCAGGTAACAAAAAGGGCTGGGAGAAAGGGTACGTCATCAACTTTACTTTGTGCTTCTTAAATCTCAGAGTTCTTTTCTTCTTTCATGGCAGATCTGCTTTCCCCTTTTTGGCCATTAAGCTCTTCCAGTGAGGATATGGAATTTCCTTCCTACTCAGGCACATCCTGGGTTTTGGCATTTCTTTTGAGTAAGCATGCAGGCCAAACCTGCCTCACTCAGTAAGGCACTTAAGTTACCACGGTTTTCATCACAAAATGGCCTGTTACTGTTGCTTACATCATAGAAATAATGTTTTGAAGCATACCAAGGCCAGAAAGCAACCAACTTTAGCTGCCGTGTGTTAGCGTCTTCAGAGGAGGAACAGGACTGCTGTGCAGTCAAGCTCTCCAGTCACTTAGGAGTCAGCTGTGTGCTCTTCACACCCGAGCCTTTCATCTTCCCTTGTTTTGCAATGGCTACTTTTAGGACCATGTTCTAGGGCTCCTGAGGAGAACTGTACACCTTGGCACATCAGCTCCAGAAGCTGTGAAAGCGTAACAGCATCGACAGGCATTTTGTACATTCTAAAGTGCACAGCAAACTGTACTTTTTTTACTTGAGTAAAAACAATTCCAGCCTTCCTGTCGCAACAGGACAAGGGGCAACGGTTTTAAACTGAAAGAGGGAAGATTTAGACTGGACACAAGGAAGGCATTTTTTACAATGAGGGTGCTGAGGCGCTGGCAGAGGGTGCCCAGAGAAGCTGTGGCTGCCCCATCCCTGGCAGTGTTCAAGGTCAGGTTGGACACAGGGGCTTGGAGCAAGCTGCTCTAGTGGAAGGTGTCCCTGCCTGTGGCAGGGATTGGAACTGGGTGAGCTTTAAGGTCCTTTCCAACCCAAACCAGGCTGGGATTCTGGTTACTCAAATTGTAATTCAGAATACTTACAGTATGAAAATGCCCCCCAAATGTAGAAGAATATGACTTTCCTGTCTAATAGAAAATTATGGAAACTCTCTAGTAAAATAGGAGGGCAAAATAGGAGGGTACAAAAGATCAGCATAGAATCTTGATATAAACTATATAGGATCTCCTGAATATTTTCTTCACCTGTGTTTCTAAACGCCCTGGCAAGCTGCTTATAACGTAAAGAATCTCAGATGATGAACATGATTCGTGTTTTTTGCAGAAAGAGAAGGTGATTAATTATTTACAAGAAGATATAAGCAAATATGTACCAGATGTCAACCCGCATGTAGTTTTGTCCATCCTGACAGACTGCTGAGGGTACCTACCCCAGTTTCGTTCTTCAGTTTATCCTGCTTTGATTTCATTCATAACTGACAACTGCATTTTCCCTTTTTATGTATGCAATCAAATACTGTACAAACAAAATTTGGGAGAATACGTGCAGCAACTCTTGTAACCAACACTGACTGGATGCCAGACTGGAATCAATTCACTGATTAGTTTGAGGGTGATTAATGTGTGTGTTTAATTTAAATCCCCGATTTAGAAACATTATGGAAAGAGAACGGAGAGCCCAAATAGCACTTCAAGGTGCTACAACTGCTTTTATCCTGGTGTTGTGAAGTGTGTGGGTAAGTTTTTGCTCGGGTACAATATGCCATAAGGTGATGAAGTTCAGATGCCAAAGTATTCAGCCCTTCTTACAATAAATGGTAATTGTTAACAGTTTCTGAGGAGAAAGTGGAAGAAAACCCACTGTTTTCAACTGAAAGGAACACCAGTAGATGGCTGGATAGGGTACGTAGGTTAAATTCTTTATATACCCACACTTGGAATTTCAGTGTGCTTATGTCTTCTATTATATATCTTATATATATTATATCTATCTATATTATACATATATATCTTATATATCTTGTATTCTATTATATATCTTCTACTTCTAGCCAGGATATGATGAGTAAAATTGCATTTTAGGCTTAGATAATAAAAGAAGTCCCTGTAGAGGGTCCAATGGTTTGCTGGTGCAGGCATTAACTAGACTAGAAGCTTCTCACTGTCATATCAAACCTGGTGCCTTCCCTCTCTGTACAGCTCTGCCCAATAGTCATGGAAAACCCGTAGTCCAGGTCCAGCCTGGCCTTTCAGGCTGATCTGCTGTCCTGACTGCTTTGCAGTTCTCCAGCAGCAGTGCAGGAGGGATCCTGTGTAATGAACACACTAATAGAAAAATCTCAAGGCTAACACTGGGAAATAAGGGGTTCTTGACATCAGGCCTTGTTTTGACAGGCATTATGAAAACAGAAGTCACAGCATTGATAAATGCTCTCTTGCACAGATTATGAAGGAAACAATCCTTCAGGAGATCAAATAAATGATTTCTTTTTCTTAGGGCACAGCTGCATGCTTTCCCTTGAGCAGACTGAATACACATCCTCTTGCATCCTTGAACTCATCTGATTTTGGTTGTCTGCCATGGGATACTGTCTTCTGATCCTTCTAAGTCACTTCCTTTCTCAAAGTCAAAATCACAGCAGTGTTTTGTAGATAAAATAAATTACTGGAAGCTCTCGTGTCTTAATTTATGTACATATACAATCATTGTTCAGTTGACCCTTTCATCTGTTTAAATCTGCCTGGACATGCTGGAAGCAGCCAGTATTTAACAGAAAACGACAAGTGCCCAACTGCATTGTAGGAGTTTTCCCATTCCCCAGCTCCCTTGGGAAAGATTTGTAACTAAGATCCGACATGCAACAGTGACAGCCGAGATCCAACATATTCTGCCCAGGACAGATTTCCCAGGTATTTGGAAGGTACAGAGTTCAGAACTGATGTTGGACTTAGCAAATACATTTCTGTGAAGTGATTTGCAGCCTGTAGCAAACTCCATTCTATCTCTTACGGTCATACGCAACATGAATAATGGTATTCTTTTCCCTGCTCTGCCTATACCTTTCTAGGTTAGAAAGAAAATTGCCTCTTTCTTCTATTACTTTAGGCTGTCAATAAAAGTAAAATGTTGCAGTAACCACCCATCATGACTTAGAAGAGATTTTCATTGTTCTACAGAAGTTCAGCAACTCAGAGCTGACCTAAAGTAGGCTGTATTGACCTGGATTGTATTCAAATTAACAACTGAAGGGAGAAATTCTCCTGTCCTCATCATTAATCCCTCCAAAGTAGCTTCGCTGTGGTTTGTAGTGAATTGAACCCTATGGAGTTTGTATGTAGAATCAGAGAGAATAAATTCTGGCCTTTCATTGCCTTCTGCCAAGAGAAAAAATTAGTATACTGATTATAATGTTAATACTTCACTAGCAGGCACACACAATAGTGTCATTTTGTGGGCTAATTCACTGCTCTTCAAAACACGAAAAGCACAAGTTCTTGTCAGAAAAGAAAAATAAAGAAGAAAGAGAAATTGCTCTGCAAAAACTTTTTCTTCATCTTTTGCAATAAGCTCATAGCAATCTGTCTTCATTAAACTGCAAGGGATCTGGCGCGTGTCGTGGAATAGACTCTGGTTCATTTCAAAGGCGGGAAATAGCTCCTAAATACATGGAGCTGCTTTTTGGAATTTATGAAGCAGAACACAGATCTAAGAGCTGGCAACATTTAACAGTAATAAGGCAATTCTTACATCAGAAAGTTCATTACAGGATCATTTCATGATGTTTTCCAGCAGCTGGAAAATGGAATCTTGCTTTAAAATTATCTTGTGGATACCCCAATACACAATTGGTTTAAAATGGAAGCACAGCAGAATTCATCCTGCTGCTTTTAATGCAATGGGTTTTTTACTGAAGGAAGAAAATATGTTTTCCTCATGCCACCCATTTGTGCTGGCTGAGCTGCAGCACATGGTGGAGAGTGGGTCTAGCCTGTGCTTTGCTCCTCTGCAAATGCTTTGAGGTGGTCAACACTGCTCTTGTATAAGACAGAAGCTGTTCTTGTATTTAAAGAGCACTAGGACAAGGATTGTGCCTGGCTCCATGTTGCAAAGAGGCATTTCCTTACAAATGCATGTTTCTTCATAGCCTGTCATAACTCCCCAAGCCATCCTTCCTACTGTTTTCCATCAGCAAAAGCATGGCGCAAGGAGCTTGAAGTCTCTGCAGTCTAATAGCTGCAGTGAGCCTGCCAGCACTGAGCGATATAGATGTGATGCCTATACCACAGATCACTATCACTGTTCTTTCACTACTCAGATTCTGACCACGATGAGTTGTGATCTGATGTTTTTCAAAGTGACTGTGTTGGTCAGCCAGTGGCTGCCACTACAGCTGAAAATCCAGCTGTTTAGCATCTCCCTTTGCATTTTTCTTTCAGCTTGCCTGCAGCATGCATGCTGAGAGATTCTCTAAATCATCCAGGGCTGCAAACACTATGACCGCAAAATGCAAGTCCCACAGGGAATATTTTGTGCCTAGGTTGCTCTGCTGCTCCTCAGAGTATTCCTTTCTAAAGATGCTGAGGACTATTTCACTTCACTTGCTACCGGAATACTGTCCCCAACTTTACAAGAGAAATGAGTAAGTTGAAAACAACTGGACAACAAAACATCCCACTCTGCCTTTTTAAAGGCTGCAGAACCCAGAGGATGCTTAGAACCTCTCCAGAGGCATTCAGTCACTCCAAGTCAGCTGCAGTTCCTCACCAGTTACTGACTGGCTCCCACAGTCAGTGCTGGTGTAGGAGGAGGTGGTGGAGACCAAGAACAAAAGCTTATTCCCTCTCTTGAGTACTCAATTCCCCATCTGGCTAAGGGAGCTGGCTGTCATCACCATTTCCCTCTTCTCCAGTTAGGCATTATGCAAGGCTCAAATATGCTTTAGGAGTGAGGCCACAGAAAATACAGCTGGGGAATCAGGAAGGGTGTGGGGAAAGAACAGAGATGAACTGTAACCCACAGTGTATTTTATATTTAAAATACCCTATACTAGTAGAAATATGAATGAAAACTGCAATTTCAGATTTAGATTAATTTTATAGCAACCTAAAGTTATAGTTGTCCTTTAAAGAGCAACCACTAATGGTCTGAATTTCAGAGACAAGTGAAGGGAGGAACAGCAAGCTCTGAATGGGACAGGAGAGGGAGACAGAAAGAAAATATCTCCCAATAAACCTTCCTAATAAATATGGGGTATTTATGAGACAAAGAGGCTGCAATTCTTGGCCTGCTGCTCAACCAGGATGTACAGGTCTGCAGCAAGTTTCTGGCTGAGTATTTGTCTCTCTGTACAAGAATTCAGACTAGCTGGTAGCAGCAATTTCTGTCCTGAAATCCTATCTATAGTTCTAAGAGACTTTCATGTTGTCATGGCTGAGGGAGATGAGGAATAAACTTTAATAGTGTTAGCAAATTGAGTGATGCAGCTGAAAGCCTGGATTTGCATTTCTGTGCTGGAGAAGATGGAATTTCACAGTCATTTTTACCCTCCTTATAGGCAACTGAGAACTTCCCAGTGAAGCTGGTGGGCAGGTATCAGACCTCTTATTGTGAGCTGACAGATGAACAATAAGCTGCTACATAGGAGGATGTGATTTACCCTGTATGTTAATCAAAGTTGTATTTTAATAGCTCTATAATATCAGGGATCCTTTAAAAACACAGTACCGGCAGATTAAGATGCATAAATGACAATGGCTTGATACAAAAAAAGCCAAGATATTTTGATGAACACCCTCCCACTCCTGGATGCATTAAAACTGCTTTTCTTGAAGCAGTGGAAAGAACAGAGGAAAGGAGAAAAGCCTGGAAATGGGGGAAAGGAAGCAGGAAAAAGAGGTTATCCAAAGATGAATCTATTATTTATAAGACCCCTGCGTTATCACTAGCTACTTATAACTGGATTTGCTAGAGACTGTTCTGCTGAGCATTGGGCCTTGCTTTTTTTCTTACTCTCTTGCTGTACCCAGAAACAGCAGTGATGTTGCAATCCCTGAAGTACCCGTGCATAAAAGCAAAGCCCACAGGGAAGCCCAGCGTGGTTTCTTCCGTGCACTTTGTGTGCAAGGAGTGAAACCCTGGTTCATTACCTGTCCCCAGCCACTCCTTAAAAGCTGAAGAGCTTTTCTTTGTGTTTGTGTGGCTATGTTGCCATGGCAGCTGCTCATTTATTAGCCGCAGCACACATTAAAGCAGGCTGTGTAACTAGATTGAGTGGAAGGTGAAGATGCATGCACATTTCTATTTTTAAGGAAAAGTCAATGATCTCTTTCCTGAGAGCAGGTAATGGAGATGCCAAGCCAAAACAGAAACTGCCATGTATTTTACCATAAAGCAAAAATGACTAATGACTTAATTGCACTGATGTATGTAATTATGCTCTAACTATGCCAGGCATCTGATAATAGACCATTCACTAAAGATGAGACTGAATCAATCCTTTTCCTCTCAAATTTGAATAGCCAAACCCTTTGGCAACATTAGATGCTGTATTCAGCCTGGGATTTAGGGCTAAACATAATCACCGGCCCCATCAAGACAGAAGAGTCTAGGGAAGGAGAAATGGAGGGAGAGAAATAAAATGCACAAGGCGTTTGGCTGGCGTCAGTACTGACTTAGGCTTAGAAAAGGTGGCCATTAGCTGACTTGTGGCTTGTACAGAAGAACCATTTCTGAGTCTCGGGCAGAGGAATCAAACATAGAAAGGGGGAAAATCAACCAGGCTTTCATGTGAAGCTTGAGAAGGGCTGGCATTTCTCCCCCATGGATTTCCATAGTTTGGTAAAACAAAACCCAAACCACTCTTCCTGCTCTGCTCTCACTGCAAGGGGGTGGCCAGTAAGCACTATCAACAGCTTACAGGTATGTTTAGGCTATAATAGAGCCTGGCTTTATAATTTCTCCCTGTCTTTTTTTAACTCCCAAAGTTTCAAGTAGCCACAGGCACAGAAGAAACCTACAGTAGGATGACCTAATGGTGGGAATGCATGCTAGTACAATTTAACTTACTGGGTGGCAGAAACACTGAACTTGGTCTGAATGAAACACTAACAGGACCATGCCTATGAAAGTATCACACAGGTCTTGATGCTTCTGAGCACACGGTGTGGGAGTGCAAGGGAGTGACAGCTGTAACACAACTTGTCAGTGACTGAAATCAACCTTGTTTAAAATAAATACCACTCTCCCCTTCCATATGGTCTCTTGCTGAGCTCTGTGAAATTGATTCAGTGCATGCTGCTTTGGGAGAAGCATCAAGGAGCAAGTGATTCACATTTCAAAACATGCAGCACATGACTGGGGAACAAATCTGTCAGAACCTTCAGTCTGGAGACTACGCTTCAGGCAATTCTCCTGCTTTAGGTGCTTTTAAAGGAACTACTTCTCTCACCCATTTAAGTCCTTGGGATCACTGCCATATCATAGCGCAAAATAGCAGGACAGGCTGCCAAAAGATCTGATAGAGCAGAATGGTGCTGCAGAAGGTTTTGAAGTGTTGACACATACTAATCAGAGGTCAGATGGGAAAATCTTGAATCCCTTTGCAAATCAGTAATGAAAAAGGCGCCGTTCAGATGAAGTCAGATGACACAGGAATAAAACCAAAAAATTAGCCCAAACATTGACACAATCACTTATGTGAAAACCTCCCACGCCCCTTTCAGTAAAACATATGAATTTGAGCATTTCAGAAGCTTTGTTCTCATTCCAAGATGCTTATGAGTGGAGACTGATTAAATCCATTTTTTCCTTCATAGCAGTTCTGGTTTCATACAACATAAATAGCTTCAGAAGCCCTGGATTTAGTGAAATGAGGCTTCCTACCCAGCTGTGTCTCCTATCTCCTTTCCTTCAATGTCTAATCTTACCTTAGCACTTCTTGTGTTTCACAGACACAGTTCTTCCCACTGTTACAGACAAACTGCTATTTTTAAACAACTTGCATGCTGACCCCTTCCCACTCATTTCTCCATATGGGATAAGTTCTTGGTACTGGGGCAGGAGCAGTAGAGGTCTGTAGGACACAATATTGAGCACAATGAGTTTCCAGGCTATTTCCAATCCTCATCATGATCATAGAATCCCAGAATCCCAGACTGGTTTGGATAGGAAGGGACCTTAAAGCTCATCCAGTTCCAACCCCCTGTATACATCTGAACAAATGCTGGCTAAAGATGCCACAGTGAAATGCTAGGTTTTCCTTTCTATTAGTTTTCAATTTGGAAGAGCACCTAAAAACCATATAACTGAGGAAAGGGAGGAATGGCAGGAGGAGAGCATATACACAGCTTGCTCTTTTTGCTGTTTCATTGCTCTGAAGCCACAGATTCCCTCTCCATTTGCTGTGGCCACTTTAGCTTAACTAGAACTAACTCCAATTACAGCGCATGAAAATATGCCACTATTTTTGCCCCAGCATCTCTGCCCACTATAAGCCTGGCAGTGCTGCAGGGGATTTCACCTGCAGACAAGTGGCTGAAAAACTGGCTAGAACTGTGGTGACTATAGCCCAGAGCAACCATGTGCACTGACAAAATGGTATGTCTTAGCTAGGAGACAATAACTAACAGCTTAATACATCTAAGCCAGGAGACAGTAACTAATGACTTAGCTGGGAGCAAGGTCTGCTTAGGGGAGTTACAAAAAGCCCCTGGTATTGGAAAGCTCTTAGGATTAAGAAGGCCCACTCTCTTTTGAAAATTGAACTTACCTCCTATGAGCAAAGGGAGGAGAGCAAAGCTAAGCTGCAGGGACTGAGTGATGCTCCTCTCCAGCCACGTCTGGAGCTTGACTGTGTAGTGCCTGACACCCCTTCACAGCCAGGATGGAAGCTCAGTCATGAGGGAAGTATAAATACCTGTGAACTCTGTTTTAGGAGGTATAGGCAATTATATTGTTAGTGTTTTCTGTTCAAAGAGAATGAGAGGCACATTGTCAGGATGGGCTGGCCTGACAGGGTCAAACCTTAACTAAGGACTGCAGTAGCTACAGTCATAGTTCAATGATTTGAGCAGGAAGTAAGTCACAGCATGAATACAGGTTCTTTACTGAGCACACAGCCAGAGCATAATTGAAGTAGTTTTCATGGGATTTATGCTCACTGAACAGCCCCAGATAGTTCTTCTGAACTTGTATTTCCATGCATCTGATTCAGCTGAGAAAATCTTTTTGCTTTAAATCCATTAGCTTTTCCCATTAGAGAGAGCAACCTCTGTGTAACTGTTTTGCAGGCAAGCTAATGGAGATTTTCTGATTACCCGCTTACTGACTTATGAGACAATCTATGTCCAACATGGCCACAGATATTCAGCAGCCACTCAGTTTTCTTCCCAACACTGCTGTCTCCACCCATGTTATGCCCTAAAAGAAGGGGATTAAGTTTTAGGTTATTAGGTGTAATTAGAACAGCTTACTGTGTTTCAAAGTCAAAAAGGGAGCACAGGAGTCACAACTCCACATTCCTTTCTCTACCCACTGTGACAGCAGCTAAACACTGGGGTCAACAACATCAGTGTTACAGCATGAAGCCCACCTGCCAAGCCTCAAGCAGGTCAGAAAATTCACTCTATTTTCCATCACTTCCAAATCTCCCTTGGCAGTACTGATGCATACCCTGCCTGCCACCCAGGTAAAGGTTTTGTGAGCTAAAGTTATGTCCACATCGTGGCATCCCAAGGGGAAAAAAGGGCACAG
>WYDI02014997.1:13878-39646 GCA_009867235.2 Psittacus erithacus
ACCACTGAAGAGAACATGTGTCATGTACATGATGGAGGAGCTGTGTTTGGAAGTCATGTTGTTTCTCACTGGGCTTATAAGCTTGTGTGAGTGAATATATGCTGTCTGTCAGCATCACTGTGGCAGTTTACCTTCTGTAAAAGCACGGTTTAGTTTTGACCTACTGCCCGATCTGTGCTGAATTACTGGTGCTCTTCCGCCACGTGACAGTGATGTAGGTTCCTTTTCTGGTGGTGTGTTTTCCAGCTGGCAGGTGGCTGAAGGCACTGCCCCGCGTTTCCTAACTGCAAACTCCTCTGCTATTGGCATGTTTGAAATAAAATACTTTGGAGATATTTCAGGGATCAAGCGTAATAAACAGTTTTTAGAGCTTGAGATGTTACCTCCTTTCCGCAACTTGGCAACTCATTTGCCTTATTTTTAATCAAGTGAAGAGTCACATAGCGTTTATTCTTGTCTGCACATAGAAAGCAAAACTAGAGTGCTTATAATCCTCTGACATCTCTGACTGTTTGGGGTTTTTTTTGTTCCTCAGGCTGTGTAATAGCAGAACTCTTCACAGAAGGGGTACCCTTGTTTGATTTATCTCAGCTTTTGGCTTACAGGAATGGCCTCTTTTCCCCTGATCAAGTCCTAAACAAAATTGAAGACCACAGTATCAAAGAACTGGTAAGGGTGGACTACAGCTTTAGAATTATTTCTGCGGTCTGTTTGTAGTTTTTCACCTACTCTGGTGACAAACTGCTTATTGCTTGGGTTTGGGTTTTTTTGTATTACAAGTGTTTAAGCTTTTAATCTTTTCTCTCCCACTCCCTCCTCCTCCTGCCTTTCTCAAGGTCACTCAGATGGTCCATCGTGAGCCAGATAAACGTTTAGCAGCTGAAGATTATTTGAAACAGCAACGTAACAATGCATTTCCTGAAATATTTTACACTTTCCTTCAGCCTTACATGGCCCAGTTTGCCAAAGAGACATTTGTATCAGCAGATGAGCGTATATTGGTCATACGTAAAGATCTGGACAACATCGTTCACAATCTCTGCGGGCATGATCGCACAGAGAAAGCTGAGGGAGAGACAAAAGAGAATGGGTTGGTTATTCTAGTGTCTGTGATAACCTCCTGTTTACAGACTCTCAAATACTGTGACTCCAAACTGGCTGCTTTGGAGCTGATTCTTCATTTAGCACCAAGATTAAGCGTAGAGATTCTTCTGGATCGTATTACTCCTTATCTGTTACATTTCAGCAGCGACTCCGTGCCCAGGGTGAGGGCAGAATCCGTGCGGACACTAACTAAAGTTCTTGCTCTTGTCAAAGAGGTGCCACGCAATGACATTAACATTTACCCAGAATACATTCTGCCAGGTATTGCACACTTGGCCCAGGATGAAGCCACCATCGTCAGACTTGCATATGCTGGTAAGAGGAAATCCAATCAAAACTCCAAATCTCGAGCTTTTCTGTATGTCCTTAACTGTTTTCTCCTCTGCTCAAAATCATCATGTAGCTTGCTGGTTTTGGTTCAGTAAATCTCCCTGGAAGTCTCAGTAATGACTGCAGGTAAAGACACCTGTACTCACTTAAGGTTGGTGGCAGCAACTAAGTAATTAATGAGTTGAACAGTTAACAGGTGAGTTTCCAGTGTAGATGCGTAGCCAAACTAAATAACTGCCTTTTAAATAGTTGACAAAATGTGTTTGCTCTCTGCTGATGAGTAAACGTTTTTGTTGTGGGTTGGTTTTTTTAATTAACATTTAGTCTTCACTGTAGTTTTGCACACAAAAACAACTTGCAGAATGCGTACATGTGCTTTGGGCTAGGGCCTGGATATAGGACACAGTAGGTCTGCCTACAGATAAAGAAAGGGTGAGAATTTAGGGAAGCAGCCCTGGCTTTATTCCTTTGATAAACAAGAGCATAATGAAGAAGTCTTTTTGGGGCTAATTATGTGATCAGGGCTTTCTGAGCTTGCCCGCACTTTGCTGCTTTTATTAGTTAATCTCAGTTGACATTTCATTAGCTCACATTGTTTGCTTAGAGTGGCTTGATTGAACTGAATAAATGTGAAACTAACTTCAATCATCTATATGTTGCTATGCTTCAGAGTTATTTTCCCACAAAAAGAAATTTGCTATTCAGAGGCTGAAATTACAGTATCTGCTGTGTAATAGACTGGCTTATACTGTAGCAGATGTTTTCTTCATACATTACTCAGATATGAGTTATGCCTGGTTTAGAAAGAAGCTTTATAGTTATGCCCATATTTGTTATTTATCATGTACCTCTATTTGCCATGACTAGCATATTTTTAAGTGTGTTGCCTCATTGTTTGATTGAGTTTTTTTGCTTTGGTTTTGGGTTTTTTTTCCCCAAAAAACCATAAATGCAGAATCCAGCTGAAAACATCTCAGGTGTTTTTCTTTTGTTCACTAAGCTGATAAAACTACTGATTAAACTAATTATTGAAGACAGTGTATGGTTAATGAATAGAACTGATTGCTTCTGATCACCTTGATCTTCCACATTTAGGTCTTTATGAAAGAACCATATTTTCATGTCTCACTTTTATTTGTAGATTTAAAAAAAAAAAACTTCTAAAATTATAGTATATTCATAATGAATTTTTAAATTAAGTAATATCAAGCTGAAGTTGTTAAATAAGCTGAAATGGAAGAAACAAAATGCAGTCTTTTAGGCAAGTGCAAAAATGCTACAGGTCTCAGTACCCATAGACTCCAGTTGCATCTGCTTACACAGAGATTCTGTGTTCAGTGGTTTGACTTTATTTTCAAGCAAAGAGCAGCTATGGTATTTTCTGAACTTTGAAAAGGCTGTTTGAACTGTAGATGGTTGGGTCTGATTAAGCTGCCTTAATTTCAAATAGCTTTTCTTTTAAGAAAGCAATGTAAATTTCAAATATATATATATGTTTAAAGGTAGCCTAATACTTGAGTTAACTTGTGTTCCCATAGGACACTTTTTGGAAGTGCTCAGACTGGTGGCTTGCAGCATTTGATCTGGGCTGTGGTCAGGCTCCATTGGCATGCTGCTGTTGTCTTGGCTGACTCTCAGAACGGCTGGTTAAGTGGGACTTCTATCTCAATGAGATAATTCCTGTGCCAGCACTGGCCTGACCCCATATAATATAACCTGAGTTGCTTCAGCAGATTCCAAACAGTGCAGAACAGTGCCAAATCGCATGAAGACGTATGGGGACAAATGTTTTAAAACCAGAATCCTGTCCTCAGGGATAACCCTGCTGTTATTTGTTAAGATATGTATCCTGGCATGGTGGTTTGTTGTTGCTCTTTTTGTTGCTGTCTACCACATGGGCATGTTAATTAAGTTAATTGGCCTTTAAATTCTATCAGGTTATTTTGTCATTAGCATGAGATTAGGTGGCATTTAGGGCTAGTTCTAGAAGACTGAAGTTAGTCCTTGTTACACTTGTTATCCTTTCCACTTGTTTACATGACAAAAGTACTGTGTAATTTGAAGTACTTGGCAGTTTTGCTGGAGTTGTGGTCAACAGAAGTGCATTGATCAAAGCATGTTGTGTAATTTCAATCCCATTTGCCCATTATGACCAGTATTGTCAGTGGTTATGATCTCACATGAGAAGGATCATCAGACTGATGTAAATTGGCGAAGTAGAACAATTCTTAACCAAAATGTTTTCCTTTGCAGAGAACATAGCATTGTTGGCAGAAACGGCTCTGAGGTTTCTGGAGTTAGTACAGCTGAAAAATCTAAATATGGAAAATGAACCAAATGGTGAAGAGATGGATGAAACATCTCACCCTAGTGATAACTATGACACAGGTAATGTCACTTCTACTTACCTTACCTGTATATAATAGCAAAGCATGGGCTAAAGCTCCTAGTTAGCACTGATCTTCCTCACATCTTAAAGTTTAGCCTCCCTATTCAATGGGGAGAATGCTTTGTCTTGACCAGTGTCAAAGCATGTGTGTTACAGTTTCATGCAGAAAAAAACACCTCTGTTCTGAACATTGTGCAAGGCAAAAATTATACAAATGAGCACATTTTTCCTCTCCAAAAGTTCTCAAGGTATTTGTGATGCTGGCTGCCTGGTTGCATATCCAGCTTTACTCATTTAGTTCTGTAAACAAGTCAGCTGCCAAAACATGGCTGTATTCCAAATACTGCTTCCATTGAAATGGCAAGCAGTGTTAGCTTTGAAAAACCTGTTAAATTCTGGCACAGTTATAGTACTGTATTTTGCAGTCATTCTTCCCTTTCTGTTCTTATGCCTGGCAATTCCTGTCTCTCTTTTTGCATGAAGGTGTTGAATGTATGGATGCCATTGGGCAGTATCACTGCTATCTGTGCTACTCGAACTGTGTCACAGAGAATGAGTTAAAATCCTAAGGATGGGAAGGAGAGATGTTAGTAAGTGACATGTGTGTCAGCTGCAGTGCCATTTAGTGGTCCATGGCTTTCCAGAACAGTGCTGGGTCAGTCTTCTAAGGTGGGAAAAACTTGTGGTTTAAGAATTGTCATTTATCTTTTGGGTTAAGGAGATTGATCTGTGACTATTTGCAATTGGTAAACATGCCACACATATTCCATCTGGTGGAGCAAAAGGCATGTTTCAGTTATTTCTTCACTAGTTGCAGGATGGTAATTTATAAAAAAAGAACCCCAAACCAAACCACACAAATCCTACCAAGACCAAACATAAAAGAATCTCCTTTAAGTTCTTCACATGAGGCGTGGGATGCTCAGAACTGCTGAGGAGTTAGAGAGGAAGACCCATCCTACAGGCTGTGTTTTTAAGAAATACTCTCCTATATCCTTCAAAATATCCCAGTCATGAAAGAAGTAACACAAGGAAGAAAGAAGTTTGGATACTTCTATTTGCTTTACCCTTTTAGAAACCAAGCATGAGCAATTTGAACCCAGAAGGCAGCTTTTACATCAGGGACAGAGAAAGTCCTGATAAAAAGCAAATTAGCTGATCATCTGACTGCAGGCAAATGGTAATCACCCCCTGCAAAGCTGGGACAACTGTGTGTTTGAGAACCTCTGTGCCCAGCTGTCAGTAATAGCTGGTGCATTAACAGTTCTGGTTTTAACATGTAACAGAAATGTTTTCTTAGTTGCATCATGGAGTAGAAGCGATGGGCAAGGTCATCTTCAAGTTTTTCTTTGGTATTGTTAGAGTGGCTGCTGATATTTAATGAAATTGGAAGTTCTTGCTTTTTCAAGTGTTGTTTATTCCTCTCTGTATCCTTAATGAAGCCAATCTATCTACCTAACTCAGAATATACTCTTGTTCTGTTATCAGTTCACAAATTTTGAAACTGATAGTCAGATAAACATATCACACCAGAATTGCCTTGAAGCATGTTGTTGACTGTTGTGGCATTATCACTGACTCATTCTGATGCCTCTTCACTTCTGCATTTCACCTATGTATAAATATATATATATATATATAACATAAGCTGGATCATCTTAGTTGCAGTTACAATGATTTTAGAATATATGAGTCTGGTAAGAATGTCTTACATTTCTATCCTTTCTTGCTTTGCCACCACCTCTTGCTTAGTCTGAGGTCTTTGGGGAGCCAGTTGCTGAAATTGTTCAGGTTCTCTGGTGTTGTCCATCTTGCTGAGTTGGGTGTTTTTCAGTGTAATTCCTTTAGCAGCAGGTGGGGCACATGCGCGTGTTGTTCTCTCCAACCCAAATGCTCACCCTGTTGTTTCATGCAGAGTTGCAAGCCTTGCATGAAATGGTCCAGCAGAAAGTTGTGACATTGCTAAGTGACCCGGAGAATATTGTGAAACAAACACTGATGGAAAATGGAATAACACGTCTCTGTGTCTTTTTTGGGCGTCAGAAAGCCAATGATGTTCTTCTGTCTCATATGATCACTTTCTTAAACGATAAGAATGACTGGCATCTTCGAGGAGCTTTCTTTGACAGTATCGTTGGTAAGTGTTTGGTTTCAGCCAAACAAAACAGAGATAATGATGCCAATTAATTTTTGCATATGCTGAAAACTGTTACAGTCACACAAAAGTCCTTTCTTATGAAGATTACTACAATTTATAGGAAAATACTTTGCTGAATTATTGGGTGTAAATGTTTCTTTAGGGAGCAAAGATAAATATCTGAACTAAAAGAAAAATATATTTGTATTTACGTTATTTTAATACAAGTGAGACTGAGGCATTTAAGTCTGGGTAAAATTAACGTAAAATAAACTTTAAATGCTGAGGGGTGTTTTGGGTCTTTTTTTTTGACTTTGCTATTCATTTTTTTTTTGAGTCTTTGCTAAAGCCACTAACTCAAAAAAGCTGAATTATGACAAGGAAATACGAAGACTTCTGCAAGCCGTCTTGTAGATGCATCATTTCACATGTGCATGGTCCCAGTAACTTCAGTTGACCTGTTCATATGATGAAAACTATGTGTTGTTATGGGTTTAAATGATAATTGAATTTTTTTTCAGTGCCTTAAAACCTCACTTAAAGAGTCCTGTGAGCTCAGAAAACTTATCAATTCTAAAATCATTCCAGTGATGACATCAGATATTAAATACGTGTAATGTTCTGTGCGTGTCAGAAACTATTCCATCTGACTGTTGCTGAGAGTCAGTCCTCAGGATCTGTGGGTCAAGAAAAGTTTCCCATTGCAGCAGCTGGGAGGAAAAACGGTATGTCAGATGTATGACAAGAAAAATGAGCATGATCAGACTTCAAGAAGGGCCACTATGGTAGGCATACATTCGCTGATGCCTGGAAGCCACAAAGTGCTGCGCTGGCAAACCCTGCTGAGATGTGATGCTAGTAACTTGTCGGAATTTGTTTAGAAGGAGCAATGGGGTTGCCAAAGCACAGGTCAGTGTCCTGGCTTGCAAAAGACATGTAGAGAGTTGTGAGACAATTAAGTGTAAACATCAAGACATGTAACCTGTATTTTTAACTCCTCCTCTCTCAGTATCTATTCAAAACCTCCACAAAAGAATTCAGATAAAGTTGAAAACTTATGTTTTCGTTTTACACTGCTTTACTTAAAGCTTTTGCACATCTTTAAAACTGAGCTTTAATGTGTTTTAAGTATGTGCAGGCACTGCTGCCTGTGGCTGTGAGCAGATGCCCTTCTGTAGTAAGTGCCACCAAGGGGATTTCTTACTTGTGCTATTTCTCCCTTCTTCCTCTCTTCCTTTTAGCAACTGGTTGCAAAGCCTAGAATTAATACATGAGCAAGTATATGAATTATTACCTTATTAGAGTAAAAAGTGATAAAGTTATTTTATGTTTAATCTTGATTCTGATGGGAAGACGTGGAGTTTTCTGGTAATTGTCGATCCCAAGTAACTGGACTAGAAGCAGAGGCAGTTATGGTCTGTGCTGAGTACCACATATAACAATAGCATCAATAAACTCGAGCTATCCATGGAAAACTTTTCTTTACTCTTGAGAACGATCAGAGGGCTTGCCCAGTTGTTTGTGATACAAGATGTTAGCTTGATGGATGTAAAGCTAGAGAAAGATGAGAAATCCAATAAGGTCCATCTTCCTGACTGTTGCCAGAGATCAATTATTATAGACGGTTTATCTAATCCAAACAAGCAGTTCCAGATGGCTGTTTCCTGTGGCCAGTGGCTGGTTTTCACGTGGGAAAGGAAGAATAGAAAAGCAGTTTATTTTACTGGGATGCAGTTGATATATTTCTGTCCAGCAGCTTTGAAGGAATTACTTTCATTTTGCTTTTGATCTTGGCTTCTTTCTAAGATTTTGAATTGCATTTTAGAATTGGGTTTATTTTTGAAACTAGGGTCAAGGTGCCTTCCTGTTGGCAAATAATTTGAGAGTATTTAACTAATGGCAAATCTTGCAGTCACTTCAGACTGGAAGATTTTTAGAAGATTGTTCTAAAATTTCCTTTTTGCCTATTAGTGATTCTTTCTTTTGTGGCTAAGTGGAATGTCTGTGCTTATAGACTTCCTTGCTGATAATCAGTTCAGTATCTAGTTCAGACTTTTTAAGAATCTGCATGATACAACCACTGCTAAGTTAAAAGACAAAATCCTGCTAACAGAACCATTCATTGCTGCTTACTTGTCATTTCCATGTACAAATGCAGGCACTAGCACCCCTTAGGAGCATTGCTGGTTTTGCCTTTCTGTTGCAGAATTCTGCTGGCCAGCTGTATGCTGACATATGGAAGGACCTCTGCAGGCACAGGGATCTGCTTTTATCAAGCAGTTCTCAGAATGTTGGTCTAACTTTGAATGGAAAGAAGCTTCTTTTGTTTTTCCTAATGACTAATAATCTATTTTGAGATGTCTCTGTGGGGGATAACTATTTTAAACTCTGGGGAGGAATGGCAAGGAAGTGCTACTTTGGATATTTATGTTTTTGTTTTATGTTTCAGGTGTTGCTGCTTATGTTGGCTGGCAAAGCTCATCAATACTGAAGCCTCTGCTTCAACAAGGTCTCAGTGATGCTGAAGAATTTGTCATTTATAAAGCCCTCAATGCTCTCACTTGTATGTGCCAGTTGGGGCTCTTGCAAAAGCCCCATATTTATGAGTTTGCTTGTGATATCGGTGAGTTGGAGAACTGGAAAATACATTGTTTTTCCTAGTTAGGAGAAGAAATCTTAGTATTACAAGGTTATTAGAAATCTCAGTATTACATCAAGCTTCACTGTCAGCTTAGCTGTCCAATATACATACCTATAGTACTGATTTTGAATCTACACAAGACTGTGTGAATGAACTATTGCTAGCTAGAGCATGTGAGTGCTCAGAACTCTTAAAATATTAATTTCAGTGAAGAAATTAGAAGCAGCTTCTCTGATTTTACATAGGACAGCAGCAAACAACATTTAGTCCAAAAGCTTTCTGCTTTAAGATGTTTCCTGCTTTTCATTACAACCTCCTATAAAGAAAAACTCCTGGTTGCTTGTGGAAGTTGATCAGGCACATAACTGGCAAACTGTCAGCCGAATCCAGTCCTTCAGACAATAAATGGCTCTTTCTCATACTATTTCTAACACCATAAAAACTCATTTAACTCAATAGAATCTTGAATAGAGTTGCTCTCCTTCCTCATCCGACTTACAAGTTTAATTTAGATGTGCCCAAGATTTAGTAGATATTTATGGAAAAGAAAATACCGACTGATCTTTTGAGATGTGATCTGCTTCCTCCTAATGTTATGGCTTTTCAAATGCCATAACATTATAGGGCAGATGATCTGTGACTCTATCTCATGACTAGATACAGTCCTTTGATTACAACTTCTTAGAACCTACATAGAGATACATGAGATAGATTTTTGAGTCTGATAATCTTACAGTATAATTAGTGACTATTCAAGGCAGAGAGGCGAAGAAGGAAAGAATAAAGATTTACTTAAAAATGAAAAAGAATAAAAAAATAATCACTGGTATTAGGATTATCCATAGTAGCCCAGAATAAGGTTGAGACCTATTTTTGGATTAGTCTCCTTTGCAAATCTGGAGTTGACAATGAGGGATTGAAATGAATAAATGGGAAAAATATGCTTTTGGGCAACAGCAAGGAAGCTGAGCAGCATGGACACAGTGAAGTCCATGAAATAGTTTTCTCAGTATGAATGTTTTAATCTTGGTGCTCTGAAGGAAGGTTCAGTTTAGGGATAATTCTAGGGGAAGGAAATGACATTGCAGGCTGCCATATACAAGATGATTCCCTCTTTTTAACATGAGTGATGTATTTTAACAGCCTATTTTTATATCTTTTTTTCAGCACCTTTCCTGTGTCATCCTAATCTTTGGATATGTTATGGTGCAGTTGGATTTATCACTGTGGTAGCACAGTATTTGAATATTGCTGATGTCTACTGCAAGCTAATGCCATACCTCCATCCCTTTATCACACAACCAATAATACAGGTAATAATTCAAATACTATTAAAGTGAATATATCTTGGCTAGTCATAACTGTTAAGTCTGTCTTGGGCATAGTCCTGGCCAAGATTAGTCCAAAATTAGGTTTTTTTTCAGGTAAGGTTAGGGGTAGTATTTTTGGAGCTCAGCTGGAGACATTGCCAGAACGGCCATTGCCTTTCATGTTTGAAAGGCCGTTGTTTCAAATTTGTTGCAAGTTGCAGAACATTTTACAAAGCTTAATGGTAACAGCTATGTCTTTGGTTCAAGCCCTTCTCTGCCTTGTTTACAAACTTGCAATATTGTGCTAGTTTATAGAAGTCTAAAAGTCATGAAAAGTTGGCTGCGAATCAAGTGTTTCTGTGTTTTCTGTGTTATGCTTTCATCTGCAACACCAAGTATTCCAGCCCTGCCCCGCTAGCATGTTTGACTGTGGGCCTGACCCTCTGAAAATATGGGCAGTCTGTTAGGCCACGATTACCATGCTTGTGACTTCAGCAGTGCTGCTGCCAAGGGCAAGGGCAGAATGCTCAGCATAAATGAGTTAAGTAATTTCATAACAGCACATATCTAGAAATGACCTGCATGATGCTGGTAACGTGTTCATATTTGTGTCCTATTGCATATAACTTTAGGACCTCTAGAATGCATCTCTCAGGTGTTTAAACAAATAAGAAACAGATGCAGTACTTAAACACGATGCGTTTTTCAGCATAACATTTGCTTGTAAGCCAGGCAGGTGGTAACTTCACTAAAAGAATACTTTTTCCCTTTTTCCTCGTTTACATCTCCCTAGACACCTTGTGCAGTGTTTTGGACATTGATTGATACATTTCTGTCTTGTTCACTTCTTGCTTCATTTTAGTATGTCTTTTCTTTACTATGCAGCACTAAATATAGTAAGCAAGTAGGGAGTAATATTGAGTTGAATTATAATGAAGTCCTCCCTTTGGACTCATTTTGAAGTTGTTTTTCATGTAGATGGTCAGCTATGAGATGCGTGTTGTAGGAATGAGGTCTTCTGACACTGATGTGAAGAAACAATTGCAATCCCAACCTCACCATCTCCCATTAATTATTTTGAGTATTCCAACCTTTGTACAAGCATTTATGTCATAATTTTGGGCCTAATTAGGTTTAGCACATTTAAATGTGGGACTTTAACTGGGGATCTATTTCATGAATATGGCTTGCCTTCCTCCTGCCATCTTAAGACCTATTCTTGAAACAGCAAAGATCAAGTACTAAAAAGTATAAACTCAAAGGAATGTAGGGGCTGTAAGTAATATGGATTGTATGCAAGGTTTTGTTTGTTCAGACACATTAGAGAAGAGATTCAGAGCAGCCCTGTGGAGAAGGACTTGGGAGTGTTGGTTGCTGAGAAAGTGAACATAAGCCGGCTTCAGTGTGCACTCACAGCCCAGAAAGCCAACCGTGTCCTGGGCTGCATCAAAAGGAGCGTGACCAGCAGGTCGAAGGAGGTGATCCTGCCCCTCTGCTCTGCCTTTGTGTGACCTCACTTGAGTATTGTGTGCATCTCTGGTGTGCTCAGCATAAAAAGGACATGGAACTGTTGGAACAAGTCCAGAGGAGGCTGTGAGGATGATCAGGGGACTGGAACACCTCCCATGTGAAGATAGGCTGAGAAAGTTGGGGCTGTTCAGCCTGGAGAAGAGAAGGCTGCGTGAATACCTGGGGATGGACTATTCATTAGGGACTGTAGTGACAGGACAAGGGGTAATGGGTTCAAACTTAAGCAAGGAAAGTTTAGATTGGATATAAGGAAGAAGTTCTTTACTGTAAGGGTGGTGAGGCCCTGGAATGGGTTGCCCAAGGAAGCTGCGAATGCTCCATCCCTGACGGTGTTCAAGGCCAGGTTGGACAAAGCCTTGGGTGGCATGGTTTAGTGGGAGGTGTCCCTGCCCATGGCAGGGAGGTTGGAACTGAATGATCTTAAGGTCCTTTCCACCCCTGACTATTCTATGATTCTGTGGACACACAGACACTGATTTGCCACCTGGGAGAATAGAAACTTGTTTGGGTTTTTTTCTGTTTCAACAGTAATGAACAATCTTTGGTAGTAAGGAACTGCCCTAGTTAATGATTCTGAATTATGCCCTAACTCATCAGTTTCTTATGATTGTTTATTAATGTCCCAGTATGCTTTTGACTATTACTTAATTACATGCTTGTGCATCCGTATTCCTTTGTATACAAAGGAGAAAACCTGGTAATCTGACTGGCACAGGGGAGGAGCTCTTCTAGCTGGCCTTTTTACAGTGTAAATAGGCCAAAGACAGTTTGAAATACATACTTGTAGCAGAATTTTTAATGCCATCTACTAATACCAAGTTACCATTCTGAGACTGCTGGGAGAAGAGGGAAAGAAGATGGAGAAAACAGGATGTGACCAACATGGATCTTACTTTCAAGAAAGGAGAGAAGTTGAGTCTAGATTATTTACACAATGAGGTGCAATGATTTTGAAGTCCTACATGATTTTTTTCTTACTGTAAGTTTGAAACCATCTCTCCAGGACTGAGCTGGAAACTGGTTTTTAGAACATGCATTCAGGGGAAGAGATTAATTTTTGTATTATATTTGCAGTTGTCCAGTTATTGACTTTCAGGGTAGGAGAAAAAATGCAAACACTATAGACATGAGGTGAGTGTTTACTGCTAGATTTCTTCATGTTTATGTGGATGTCATCCTCCCCCACGTTGACTGATCTTTCTTTTTGAATTGCAGATAGATAAAGAAATAGTCCTGCTAAGTGTACTTAAAGAGCCTGTCAGCCGTTCCATATTTGATTATGTCTTAAGATCAAAGGATATCACAAGTCTTTTCCGACACCTTCATATGCGTCAGAAGAAGAGGAATGGTGTTCTCCCTGACTGCCCACCCCCAGAGGACCCTGCCATTGCACAGCTTTTGAAGAAGCTTCTTTCACAAGTAATGTTTTTGCGTTAGATGCTTCAAAAGTCAGGCTTGAGGCACTTGGGCTCTGGACATCTCCACAGACCCAAACTTTGCTATTGCCGCTGCGAGGGACTCTCAAGCTGAGGTTCTGATACTGCAGTGTGCTCTCTCCTTCCATTTCTGAGCCAGAAATTAATGCTACTGCTTGTTACATCTTTATGCCTTGATACATGTTCTCATTCAAAAGTAAATAATATTTTCTTTTATTTTGTAGGGGATGACTGAGGAGGAAGAAGACAAACTGTTAGCACTGAAAGACTTTATGTTAAAGTCAAACAAAGCTAAAGCAAATATAGTGGATCAGAGCCATCTGCATGACAGCAGTCAGAAAGGGGTGATTGACTTGTCAGCTCTGGGAATAACTGGGAGACAAGTGGATCTTGTTAAAACAAAGCAGGAGCCTGATGACAAACGTGGTTGGTATATTTTGTGGTCAATATAAGGCCTTTCTTTCAGGGTCAGAGAAATTCTTTAATTCATTCAGCAAGTGTTCTCAGTAATTCAGCCTACATAATTATCCCTGTCGTTACTGGGTTTGCAATAAGCAAATTACTGCTGCTATTTGAAATGTGAGATGGTGAAAGATGGGCATGTTTTGCCCCCGAGAAGATTTAAATTCCTTTACATTTCCAGTAGTAGTATGCACCATTTGTTTGGCAGGTTGTGACAACCAAGGCTCTAGTGACCCATGCTAACAGTGTCAGTTATAAAGGTTATATTTCTATGCTCTCTGTTTTCTCTCAAGAAGCAACGAGCTCTAACATGTATCTGTGTCAGCTGGTTTAATCTAGCAGTAGGGGCTTCCCTATATAAAAAATAATAAACAGGCCTATCAACATTGGACTTGCATGTAGTCTGAAAGTATTGACCAGCCTGAGTGAATGTTGTAATGATAATGTTTGGATTTGAGGGGTTTTTTTAATCTTCCTCCACCTCCTCCCTTTTTCCTGTTTATAGCTAGAAAACATGTAAAGCAAGACTCAAATGTAAATGAAGAATGGAAAAGCATGTTTGGGTCCCTGGAACCAACAAACATCTCCCAGCCCATATCCAAAGGACATGGGCAAACAACTGATCCTGAAGCCATCCAGGCTGGGAAACCACTTCGTTCAGAGTCCTCAGCTGGCATTTGTACCACTTTGTCATCCTCTCCACAGGTACTACTGAAAAAACACTATCTTTACATCTTAAAGTGATTCATTTGTTTTAAAGCCAAGTGGGATGTGGCATTTTTGTTTGTTTCTAGGTTATTAGACACTGATCATGGTATTCTCTGGTGTCTTCTCTAGTACAGTAGCTGACTTTCAAGTTCTGAAAGTAGGAATTGAGAGGAGGACAGAAGTAAGTTTAGTCACTTGAACAGAAGAGCTTCACTAACAAGTAGATGCTTTGCAGGAAGGGATGGGGCTTTGTGAATTAGTCAATCATTAGGTAAGGTGTTCTAGCTGGTAAGACTTTCCCTCAAATTGCATGCCCTGATATGTGCTGTGAGGAAAAGATGTCATGATTTTAACTTGGAACTGGTGTATCATATCTTAGCTGCATTTTGACTTCCCATACCTGGAATACTTAGTACTGGCTGCAGAAAGATGGGCTGGAAGTCCTGCAGGCTGCGGAGGCATCTGAATGCTGTTCCCTATTTGGTTTGTAGTTGGAGATTAACTTTTAGCTTAGTTCAGTGTCTGCTCTGAACTAAGGGAGAAACACTTCACAGGGTTTTTTTTAAAGCCCAATGTAAAGAAATTGTTGTTTGAGAGCTAACCTGTAATTCTATCTGTCTTGAGAGCTTCTGTAACACATAAGAGGTGTGCATGGCACAGTTTCTACAAATAGAATACAGAACAGACTAGGCAAACAGGGTAGAGTAAGTGAATGGTTAAGCTTTTCTATAAATAATAATTTTCACTATTTTAAATTGTTTTCAAGGGACAATAATTCTTTAATGCTAATTTATTGCTAGCTGATGCAACTAAAAATAAAAGCTTTTTCCACTTCAGTGTGACCCAGTAATCTTAAGAGCAAGATCTATCTGAGTGTAGAATATAAGGGTTATATTTTGAAGTACTTACCTCTTACAGGCATCTGATGGGGTGGTTGTTCAGCCCAGGAAACCGACCATGCAGGTGCTGAGCAGTACAGCATCCCCATCTGCACACCAGTTACGCATCACCACTTGCAAAACAGAACTTCAGCAGCTAATCCAGCAGAAGCGAGAGCAGTGCAATGCAGAGAGGCTTGCCAAACAGATGATGGAGAATGCTGAGTGGGAGAGTAAGCCCCCACCTCCAGGTAAATCACAGGCCACTAAGGTGGCTATACAAAAAAATATGTATATATAATTTGAGTCAAAACAACATCGTCTTGAAGAAAAAACATAGAAGATGAGGAAAAGGGGAAATTATTAGATTAGGGAATTTGCCTACTATGCAGAACACTCATTTGGCAAAATACATGCATGACCTATGAAAGAAGTCATGGAATGTAGAGCTTTACCTTGCAGAAACAGACCCAAACCACTGGTCTGAAGCCCAGGTTGCATGCTTTGTTCAAGTGAGTTTTGTGTTTGCAGTCAGGTATATGGCAGATCTGGCATATAACTTGCTATCCTGCAGCAGCCTCCTCTTGGTTTGGACAAGGGGGAGAAGCACTGTGTTGGGAGGTGAGAAATGTGTTTTGCCTGGGGTAGCTCCAGATTTTCAGCCATCCTGTGAGTATTGTAATCTCTTGGCCAGGTTTTCTTACCGAGTGGCACACATACTGAGGTGGGCCGTTAGAGCTGCCCTTCTTTATAAAGAAGCCTGTCCCCACTAGCAGTGTGACAATGACACAGTGCCCAGCCACAAAAGAGTATGTTCTCTCACACAAGGGTGTGTTCTTATACTACGTTGTTGCATTGTTCTTTCTTGTTCCTTCCCTGGAGCAACATCGAGGTTTTGCTTATTAGGGCTCTGGCAGCCACTGTGGGAGAAAACATAAAATTTTAAGTCACAGCCATATGGCCACAACTTAAATTTTGAAGCTCCAAATCTGTCTCCAGCATCCTTGTAGGCCCCTTCAGACACTGGAAGCTGCTCTGAGGTCTCAATGCAGCTTCTCTTCTCCAGGCTGAACAGCTCCAACTTTCTTAGCCTGTCTTCGCATGGCTTCATGTATCCTGATACAGCTGTTGGTAGATGGGATCAGGGAGATTTTCATGTTCCTAGTTAGATTATGAAATCAACACCAAATTCCATGGTTTTGTTTTTCTCTATAGGATGGCGTCCCAAAGGATTGTTGGTAGCTCATCTTCATGAACACAAATCTGCAGTGAACCGTATTCGAGTCTCTGATGAACACTCCATTTTTGCCACATGCTCAAATGATGGCACAGTGAAAGTCTGGAACAGCCAAAAAATGGAAGGAAAAACCACTACAACCAGGTAGCTTTAAAACTCTCTGGGGTTTGGGGGCTGCTGTTTTAGGAGTGCAAAATAAAGCAGAGTGGGAAGCAAAATATGAATCACTTGTGAGTGTGCTGGAGATACCAATAATGAAATATACTGATGTTCTTTTTGGCATGCAGCTGTAAAATACTAGGTTTCAATTAGTTAATGAAAGAAAAAAAATCACTAGCAAATGCAGTTGCAGCTGTGGTAATTATGGGCTTTTTTATCTCATTTCTGTACATACATAAGTATGTTCTGGTGCTGCTGTTTAAAGCCATCTGAGGTTTTTATGAACAAATTAGCTTTATGATTAAGTGCCTCATCCACTGATACTTGATGCAGGAAAGCTGTATTGCTGGTTGAAGCACAGGTGGTATGGTATACTGCTTTGATACAGCCCTAGGATAGACTTTTATTTTACTGGTAGGCAGATGTGTACTTCTGCACCTGGAGACTCATAACCTAGAGGCTTAAAGATGAAGAGTTAAGCTTGCAGAGGCAGCACAGGCTTTGTTGCTGTCTTATTTTGGAACACTTAGGAAATGTTGTATAAAAAAAGTGTTATTTTCACTCAGAAAATGTTGTTACATTACCAGAATGTGATGGTTCACTGAAATTAATGAACCATTGGTTTTAAGTAGGCGTTTGAGAGAAGTAAATTGTTCAAGTGCCACCAAAAAATGCCTTTTTTTCCTTCTTTTTTCCTCCCTTTACCCTCTCTCTCTCTCTCTCTGTACTGTTTAGATCAATTTTGACATACTCTAGGATTGGAGGACACGTAAAGACACTTACATTCTGCCAAGGATCCCATTACTTGGCTATAGCTTCAGATAATGGCGCCATCCAGCTTCTTGGTATTGAATCTTCAAAGCTCCCTAAATCTCCTAAAATTCATCCAATACAAAGCAGGTATGTACTTAGAGCAGTTAAATCTCACTGCAGAGCTCAAGCTGTTACTGTATTCCTTGATTAGATCCCCTAATTTGCTTGAGGCTTCCTGCTGGCTGAGGCCTAGGCTGTACTGAAAGGCTGTCATCCATGATCTTATCCTGTTTCATACACAAGTGTTGAAAGGAATCCATGCAGGACTGAGAATTCATAGCTGTAGGTTATTGGTGCCTCCTGTGTCACTGGACTTATGAGCCTAAAACAATCAGTCCTCAAGTTCTTTTATTTATGCACTGGGATTGGTAGTTTCTTGCCTCCTCTGTTGCTATGTTAATACTTATAAAGTGATTTTGGAGGTTTTTTTACAGGTCGTTAGAAAAATGTTTACAAATGTACAACATGTGGTTTGGGCCTGTTATTTTTGATCCCAGGCTTTTAATGTGAGTAAGGTGGCAAAGATAGGGGGATGGGATACGAAGTAGGGGAAGAAGTCTTTGGGGATGGTTTAGTTCTTTCTTACCTCTCTCCATATGAGCAGTTTTTGAGTATTTGGCAGTGATTCAACAGCTTAGTCTTCCATATTGATGAGGGACATGTCCAGGCCCCAGCAAATCTAGCAGCCATCTCGAAGACTTCTTTTGTCCAAAGTAAAAGGTATCTGTCTTGAATGTCCTCTCCTATTTGGGATTAAGTACAGAAATTAAGTAAGCCAAATACAATGGAGGTGGAAACTATAAACCATATTTTCCCTTTTGGTATGCACTGTATTTCTGCCTGAAGAAAGTGTCCATTTGCACAGACAGTAAGCGATTGATGACAGTGCTGCCAGTATAACATGAACAGGGGTGTTCTTGCCTGTAAACTGTGGGTAGATGAATATCTGATAAACATGGAGCATGAATTACAGAATCACAGGCTGGTTTATTTTAGAAGGGACCTTAAAGCTCATCCAGTTCTGAAGCCCTGCCACAGGCAGGGACACCTTCCAATAGAGGAGGTTGCTCCAAGCCCTGTCTAACCTGGCCTTGAACATTGCCAGGGATGGGGCAGACACAGCTTCTCTGGAGAACCTGTTCAGTGTCTAACGACCCTCTTAGTAAAGAATTTCTTCTTAATGTCTAATCTATATCTACCCTCTTTCAGTTTAAAACCATTCCCCCCTGTCTTATCATTACATGCCCTTGTAAAAAGTCCTTTTCTGGATTTCTTGTAGGCCTTCTTTAGGCACTGGAAGGCTGCTGTAAGACCTCCCCAGAGCCTTCTCTTCTGTAGGCTAAACAACCCCAACTCTCTCAGCTTGTCTTCATAGGAGAGGTGCTCCAGCCCTCTGATCATCTTCATGGCCCTCCTCTGGACTGACTCCAACAGGTTCCACATTCTTCCTATGTTGGGAGTCTGAGAGGTGAATGCAGTACTCCAAATGGGGTCTCACAAAAGCAGAGCAAAGGGGCAGGATAGCCACTCTCAACCTGCTGGTCATGCTTCTTTTGACGAAGCCCAGTACACAGTTGGCTTTTGGGCTGCGAGCGCACATTGTCAGGTCATGTTGAACTTCTCGTCATCCAGCACTCCCAAGTCCTTCTCCTCAGAGCTGCTTTCAGTGCATTTTCTGCTCATCCTGTAGTTGTGCTTGGGATTGCCCTGACCCAGGGGCAGGACTGAGAGATCCAGAGTGCAGAGCTGTGGTTATGTTTGCAAAGAGCTGCTGACAGCCTTTTACTAGTTTGTAGAAGCCTTGCAGGTCCTATTGACAGGGAGATTTAAAAGAGCATGAGCATCTGTTGTACTAAAATCACAAATTTGTTTCTGGCAGATGCCTTGGGAAGTGACATGAAGAAGAAAATGTTCAGCATTAGCTATTGGAAGGAGTCTTAAACTTAGAGGGAGTCATACCTATTTCTAAATTCATTTATTCTTTTAATCCAGGTCCTTAGATCTGAAGGATGATGGCTGTGTGGTAGATATGCATCACTTTAATTCAGGAGCCCAGTCAGTACTGGCTTATGGTACAGTTAATGGATCTCTGGTTGGATGGGATTTGCGATCTAGCAGCAATGCTTGGACACTAAAACATGATTTGAAGTTAGGCCTTATAACTTCATTTGCTGTCGACATACACCAGTGCTGGCTGTGTATCGGTAAGCTTGTATTTCTTGTTAGCCTCTCTGTCCCCTTCTGGTTTTCTTTTACAGTAACTATAGCTCAAGCTTTTGCTTGATCTCATTTGCCTAATATATGCTTTTCTGAAACAGGAGAGAAAAACCTCCTGGTCTATTTGTGGGAATTGTTCTGACCTGTAATACTTGAGGCTGAAGTCCATCTCCCTAGGAATAGAGCACAAGGATATGGGCAAACCCCCATATATTTATCCTTCTGATTCTGATGAGCTTTCTCTCACCAGGAACAAGCAATGGTACCATGGCATGTTGGGACATGAGGTTTCAGTTGCCTATCTCCAGCCATTCTCATCCCTCTAAAGCCCGAATCAGACGTCTGCTCATGCATCCTGTCTATCAGTCCTGGGTAATTGCAGGTAAAGGATATCTTAAACTTGCCTCACCGTTGCCAGAGGTTGTTTCTGTTTAGTTTCTGCTTCAAGCCCTAGGTGGAGAGTTTTTATTCCCTTGCAGTTTCTCATGTGCTGTGCTTGGGGAGAGTATACTTGTGTTCATACTTGTGTTCTGCCACTGCTCTTCCTGGCTTTTTGAAATTGAAAAGAGAGAAGGAAAAAAAAGAAATAATGTTAAAGCCATTATGAAAATTACTAACAGCCTTTACAATTCTCATCTTCTGAGCACTAGAGGGTCACTTCATGTGTGCTGTCTACCACATCACTTTTCAAGGACAAAACCTTATAAAAGATAGAACCCAAACTCATGGCATACATTGAAGTTGATGGGAATTCTGCCCCTGTCTTCAGTGCCTCTGTAGAGCAGAGAATGAAAGGCTGTCTCGTTCCAATTCCCACACGAATCTTAATGCAGCTGTGTCATGGGTTAGAGCTTGTGAAAATCTCCCAACACTCCTCATTTGGTCTGCTCACAACTGCTTTATTCTCACGGCATGTAGCACTGTTGCATACTTTCAAGTGTTTGTGTCAGGAATTCATCCTGAAATGGACAAGTAGCTTAAACTAATCCTGCAATAACAAAATTAATAAAGTTGCTTTAAGATGAGAGTAACTTGAGTTTCATGTTTTTCTTTGTCAAAGAAGGATGAGAAGTTACCTTGGGGGGAAAAAAGAGATTTTAATAGCTTTTTAAAGGGCTGGAGGAAAAAAAAAAGCAGGTTTCATTTAAACTCCTTAAATTAGACCTTTTTAGCTGTAGTGAAGCTGCTTCCCAAGTGGTAAATGGAAGAAAACCATGTGCATGGCTTTAGTGCTAAAGTAACAGTAACACAAATGCTGCTGAGGGCAAGGTGAGAGTGTTTATATGTTTTACCCTCTATGTCATGTCAGTAGAACGGGTAGTGAGAGCCAACCGACCTGGTTTATATTTTTTGCATTGGCAATATCTTTCCTGTAGCTGTTCAAGGCAATAATGAAGTCTCCATGTGGGATATGGAAACTGGTGATCGACGCTTCACTTTGTGGGCCAGCAGTGCACCTCCTCTTTCAGAACTGCAGGTCTGGTTTCCTTCTTTTCCAGTTTCAGTTGTGTAGCCAGGGCTAGAATAGTCTCAGACTCCATGCTGTGCGTCAGCAGTTACGTGTTTCTATGGCTGAGGCAGTTTGGCACCTGAACTTGCCCTGGGATTTATTTTGGCACCATAGTTGTTTTGTGTCAAAATCAAATTCCCTTTGCAAAATAGCAATGTAACCTGAACCTTCACTGGTATCTTCTGCTGTCTGTGGGATGTACTTGTAACACTCATTTGCTATATCCAGTCATGTTCTTAGAAAACCAGGGAGCCTGTTAAGCCTGTGAAGCTTAGGGCAAAGCCAAAACTCATGGTGTGGCATTGTACTTACTTTTACATGCTGTTTCTGGGATTGTGCATACATCTGTGAGCATCTGCTCTTTGCACATTCTTTCTGTAATACAATGCCACTACTGTAATGAACTGCTAATCTAAAGCATGAATTTGCTCTTCTTCAAGGGGTTAACTGGGAAAGGAGCAATCTGGGATATTTATTGTTCTTAAAACACAAATACTCAAAATAATTACAGCTGCTTCTACGCTGGTTTATAGATCTGGAATCTATCTAAACTTGAATTTGTACAGGCTATAAAGATTGCAGGTTGAGTTTATTTTGGTCATGCCCTTTTGCACAGGAAGCTCTACGATTCAAGCTAGTTTTCTATTGTATATCCATCCCTTAATGGTGTCATACCATAAAAATTGAACATCCATGTGCTTTTCAATATGATTTGCCTTCCTGTTATTTTAGAAATAATCTCTTCCATCTGCCATTGAGAATGTAATTTCGAAGATTCTAGACAAGCATTAAATCTGCTGCATTACTCTGTGAAATGTTAGGAAGCAATTTACCTTAATATATTAAGATGCAGCCCGTTAAAGTAACTTGGCATTTGTCAGAAAGATTTGGGAACTGAGTGGATGAATGTGGTAAAGAATGAATTCCCTTTCTGAAGCATGGCAACAGCTATTGGTAAAATATTATTTTTATTTATCCCTTTTCCCTACTAGCCTTCTCCTCACAGCATCCATGGAATATACTGTAGCCCAGCATCTGGTAATCCCATATTACTGACAGCAGGCTCAGACATGAAAATAAGGTAATAATACTAACACCTATTTTGTTTGACACCCTCCCATCCACCCCTGCTGGTGTGCTAAATTTTGCCAAGCATTGCCTAAGTAAGCTCCGAGAAGTCAAAACAATATTGCTGAGGATGTGTTCATTTAGTAAGCACCAGTAAGCAGAGAGAATTGTTCTCAGCAAAAGTAGTGCAAAACTTGGTGCTTCCCTGAAACACATGTACCTTTCTGTAAAGTTCTTGATAGGCTGCATTGGTAATATAAATCATGTGTAAACTTGATATGAATGTTGGTATCTCTGCACACTCTTTTCCACTAAGTGTAGAAGGGAAATAACATTTGTACCCACTCATTTTCATCATAAGAGCAAAACGGCTTTTCAACAGCTATATTAACATGATAAAATTGAACATATCAGCTTAATTTTTGTTTCTTTGTGTTTAGATTTTGGGATCTTGCCTACCCTGAGAGATCATATGTTGTTGCTGGAAGTTCTAATTGCCCATCTGTTTCCTACTATAGGAAGATAATTGAGGGCACGGAGGTGGTTCAGGTATTTTGCTTTGTTTGGTAGACATCTATTCTGCTCCCCTTTTGGATGGCCCTGTGGGTCATGCTAATTACATGATAGCTTTAATTATAATTATCTCACTCTTATGGATGGTGTGGGCCTTGCATTTTCAGGCAGTTTGGAAGAGTTATTTTAAAAGAAAAAAATCAGTTGTTTGTGACAGAATTAGACTTGGCAAATACTGCTAAACCAAATACATGCAGGAGCCAGAGTTACATGTTTCTATTGGACATTGAAATCTAGTGTTTTAACACTTTTTTGCCTTTGATCAGTCTTTGGAATGTCTCTTGTGTAGGATTCAGCAAGACAGTGTGAGATGTAGTGGCCCCAAAATAATATGGTGGCACAACCTTGTGGGTTTTATTACACACCTGAGAGTGACTTCTGGAACTGACAGTGTTGCTAGTTGTTGAATAAGCACTATGTTTTGTTCCAGTTCAATTGAATGAATGCTGCTTTAAAGATGACTGGAAGAAAAGTCAGTGAGGGTCTGCCTATGTAGTGTAATATTTTAGTGCTGCTTCCTCTGAAGTTCTTGAACAATTACATTCATTCTATTGAACCAGTTTTATAAAACCCTTGGGCAGATGTATGTGTTGCTGTAGCTTCTTTTTCCCCTATAAGAATATCAAATCTTAGTAGTAAATGTAATTGAAACAAATACGAGGAAAAAAAAAAAAGATCCCTAGTTAGAGCTGTAATGTCAGCCCAGATTAAGAGTTAGGTTGTGTGTAATGAAAAGAAATGAAACAAGGAGTAATAGTAAGAAAACTATCAAAGGGTGGGAGTTTTTGTGTTCGAGTATTTAGTTTAAGAGGTTTTTGGTCTTTTTACACTGAGAATCTAGCATGTGTGACAGTTCCCCTTTGCAAATGCTCACCCTTCTGTAAATAATATTTCTCACTTTGTTTTTGTACAGGAAATTCAAAACAAGCAAAAACTGGGGCCCACTGATGAGACCCCTCGGAAAGGTCCAGAGTCTCTCCCAGTCGGACATCATGATATTATCACAGATATCGCAACTTTCCAGACTACGCAAGGGTTTATCGTAACTGCATCAAGGGATGGAATCGTTAAAGTGTGGAAATAGAGGTTGCACTAATATATAGTATGTAAATATTTGTAATAAAGAAAGTGTTATAATGAATTCTTCAAGGGCTGTTTCCAGATCATGAAATAGGAATGGCCTTTAAAGACTGCAACGGTGATGATAAAATTGGTTATCTGTATCCTACCACCCTGTCAGCACTTCTTAATCACTTCTTTTAATAAAGATGTTTTGTATCTATACCATTTCCACAAAATGCCAGTCTATGAAGAAATCGTTCAGCCTGGTTTAACTATGTTGTTCTTTAAGAATCTTTCAGAAGATGATTTAAAGTTGTCCCACATTACACATTCTTAAATGTTCTAAAAGCAAAGAGCTGACAGACGTACTGCAGCATCTGACTGCTACGTTCAGTCTGAGAAATGAAATGAGAACCAGTGCGCTAATATACCTGTACATTCTAATAACTATAATAAAAGTCCACTTGAGCTCCCCTCTTTGGTACTTTGGGTTTTTTATAACCTCTGCAGTGTCTCTGGTCTCAGCTGCCAGTGCCACTGGGCTGCTAACTGTAGTTTGAGATCAGCTTTGCTTTGCATCAGATCCTTAACTGCCCCCTTGCTCCCACCACCCCATGCCCTCACCTCACTCCTGCCCTTTGCCATCGCCTTGCTCCCGCAGCCCTGTGCCCTCACCTCACTCTTACCGCTGCTGTGCCCCCCCCTTGCTCCCGCTGCCCTGTGCCCTCATCTCGCTCCCACCACTCTCTTCCCTGTCCTTGCTCTTACCACCCTGTGCCCTCGCCTCACTCCCTTTGCCCTTGTGTCGCTCCTACTGCCCTGTGCTCTTGCCTTGCTCCCACTTCTCCATGCCCTTGTCTTGCTGCCACTGCTGTTTGTCCTCTCCTCGCTCCTGCCACCCTGTACCCTGACCTCACTCCCACCCTTTGCCCTTGCCTCGATCCCGCTGCCCCATGCCCTCACCTCACTCCCGCCCTTTGCCCTTGCCCTGTTCCCACAGCCCTGTGCCTTCCCCTCACTCTTACCGCTACTGTGCCCTCTCCTCGTTCCTACCACCCTGTGCCCTCGCCTTGCTCCCACTGCCCCATACCCTTACCTCACTCCCACCCCATGCCCTGGTCTCTCTCCCACTGACCCATGCCCTTATCTCGCTTCAACGGCTCTTTGGCCTCTCCTTGCTCCTGCCACCCCATGCCCTGTCTGCACTCCCACCCTTTGCCCTCACCTCGCTCCTACCACCCCATGCCCTCACCTTGCCACCACCGCTCCGTACTCTCGCCTCACTCCCACAGCCCTGCGCCCTCCCTTCCGCCTCCGTGCGCTCTCCCTCCCACACGCCCCTGCACCCTAAACCCCAAGGCACCGGCACCCCTCCGGGCGCATGCGCACTCCCCTTCCCGCCCTGCTTCCCCGGGGCCGCCTCAGTCCGGCCAGGTGGGCGTGCCGGCGGCATGCAGGCGGAGCCGGCGGCTGTGGCGGGGTCAGGGAGGCGGAGGCAGCGCGGGCGCCGGGCGGGTTTGGGGGCTCGCTGCCGCTGCCGGCGGTGCCGGGAGAGAACCGGCCATGGATGCCGCTGGGCACGAGCTGGACGCGGTGAAGTTCGCGCAGCTGGCGGTGCAGCGGGACCACAGCGGGCGCTACCAGGAAGCAGTCTTCTACTATAAGGTATAAAGGGGCAGGGAGGGCGCGTCGGCGGCTGCCGGTTCCCATTTCTTTCCGCTGTCCTGAGGTCCTTGGCTTACCGGTAGGTTTGCGCTCCCCCGCTGAGCCACCAAAGGGCTGGGGAAGGGAGGGAGGGACGGAGGGAGGGGTGGCCCAGTCCTGCCGTGTCTGTGGGGAGCGGTGCGCTGGGTTAGCGCGGCCCCGACCGCTTCCCAACCCCCTTGGCGGGTGTGTCCCGGGGACGGGAGCGCTGCTCGGCCTGGGGCAAGGCGTGACGGTTTCAGCCGAGAAGAGACCGGAAGGCCGGGCTTGCACGTCGGAAGTTTGTCTCCGGAGGAGCGGCGTCCTTCAGGGCGGGTTGCGAAATGCGTTTTCCCTGCGTTGTATTACCGGCTGGGAACAAGGACTGCCCGTGCGCTGCAGCCTGCTCGCGGGCTGTGGGGTAGTACTTGAAAAGCGGCTACGGGCGCTTGTGCAGCTGGAGGAGGCACAGGCCTTTCGGCCCTGTTTGGGACGCTGCTCCTTAAGCCAGCTGAAAACGC